>BDJD01002933.1:19245-61977 GCA_002564525.1 Rosa multiflora | reverse complement strand
GAGGTTTTGATTTTGGGGAGAAATGGATTTGAAAGAGATATGGGCTAGAGTGAGCTGTATCGTGATATAGGGGTGGCAATTTTTGTAATTTCATAAAAGTTGTTCCGTCCTTTTTGTCCTTAATGTATAGAATCCTCACTGTAGCTAAGTTCAATTGACCGCATGGAGACCGCATTTGTGTCCCTTGCGCATGGGAAAGAAATGTAGGATTTTGTAGCTAATGGTCATTAACTCTAGTTAATTCCCTATTTCAGTAGCTAGTACACAATTCTCAATTACCAACTTCAAACTGACCATCAATAGGAAACACATCCTTGCTACTGACAATCAATAGCATTGATACATTACTAATGTGTCACTTTCATTTAGTAGTAGTCACCCGATTTCCACTCATAATGAGGCAAGAAATATTCAATTCCTTACTGATTTTGTTAGCAATTACCCAATTATTAATTGTTTGTTACAATTATACTGACTGTCAGTAGTAATAACCAAATTCTCTGTTGGTACTCAGTAGTGATCATCTAATGGATACTGATGAGTCTAAATGTTTTTCATATGAACTTCATCTATTTAGTAGATTTAATAGTTTAGTTCTCTCTTCATACATGTTTATAGCCTCACTTTTAACATGTATTACTTAATCATTTAGATATACGAAATAAAGTTGCACCAACAAATACTGTATATCAGTAACTTAAACTATTTATAATAACAATTGACATGTTCATGATTTGTTTATTATTTGTAATTTCACAACATGCCTACCAAAAAATGTTCATAAACTATGGATAACATGCGGAGAGTGCAAACAAAAAGAAGGAAGTATAAACTCATTGTCAAAAACAAAGGCAAAGACCAAGAATGTAGCAAAGGAGAAATATTGTATTGTAGTACAAAACTAATGTCAAAATTTACTTGTCATTAAAGTTGAAGGTGTTTTTGGAATGTCAATCAAGTGTAACATTGAGAAAGCTAATGCAAAATTGCAAGATTTTTGAATGTTACTGTTGGTCAATAGTATTGTATAATACTTGCCTTGGTTTAGATGAAAATGGTTAGCCAAATATTTTTGGTTTATTTCATTTTATTGTCCATGCGGTGGCAGTTCGGTAATGATTAGTCATTTTGAAGCTGCGGTGGCAATCTGGTAATTACTGGTCAATAGAAATATGCAGTGGCAATTTTGTGAAGCTTGCCACCGCCCTAGGCCAGACACGGCACTCAAGGTGCATAAACCAGGACAGCGTCCACCTCGCCCTACAAACCTAGAGTAGGACATTATTATGAGCATAAAGCCACTTAAAACTAAAAAACAAATAGTAAGCATAAAACTAAAGGCAAAATAAATGGGCCGAAAAAGCAGTTTCAACTCTTAGGTTTCCTATGAATATGTAATACATTAGGATAATTATTAGGATGACTTGATTCTTACCTAGATACCTAAAGTGTGACGTTTATCAACTCTTAGGTTTCCTAACCTTACTTAGATTATAAGTTCATTAAGTCTATGAATATGCAATACATTAGGATAATTATTAGGGTGACTTGATTCTTAGGAAATTCCTTTATGGGAGGACTCCTAAGGTTTATCATCCAATATAAAAAAGGTGCTTAAGGTCCATATACAGGGGCAGATCCAGAAATGTTTCTCAAGTAAGGCAAGACTCAAAGTAAATAGTAAGGATATAACTGACAATATATCCTACGAAGCTTGCCTATTTTGCCGGTTTCTACCATATTTCTACCAGTTTTGCCTTATTTCTGCCATTTTCACATATATAGTTTGTCTATGTCAAACCTATTAAGGATATATTCAGTACCAAACTTGCCTATTTTACCATATTTCTGCCCTATTTCTACCATTTTTGCCCAGCTTGCTTATACCAAATCTATGTAAACTCAAAAATCCAATCTAGGCAAGTGCCTAAGCTGGGCTCTATGTGCATCCGCCCCTGTCCATATATATGCTCTCTCTGGAACAATAAGCATTGAGTCCTGCACCATTGAAGGAGCTTGAGACCAGAGAAGAGGAGAAGCCCTTGATTTGTGAAGTTGTACGAGTTCATCCAGTTGCTGCTGGAGATGTCTACCATCAGTGAATCAGGTAATTTGCTTAAGCCATGCAGTACTAGTTCATATTGATATTGATTTTTGTATGTGTTTATGTTAATTGTGATTTGATCCTTGTGATTGTGTTTTTCTCATTCAGTTCAATATAAACAAGCAAACCAACACGGCCGCTGGCATACTAAGGAACTTGTTCCTCCTCCCATGCTTTTGGTCCGTAACAAAACACAAACAACACTCTACAGTGTTTCCGAAGGAAAAGTGTACAACAATGGTGAGTTACCAGGACTGCCTCCTCGTACTAAGTGGTGTTGTGGTTCTAGCCATGGTTGGTTGGCCACAGTAGATGAACTGACCAACCAAGGTGTGGTTATAGCACTCCGAAACCCTTTCAGAAAATCAAGCCCTATTCGCCTCCCTCCCTTGAAAGAAGAGATCTCGAAAGCTGTAAAACATCGCTGCCAAAATATAGTCTACAGGGTTATCTTGTCTGCAGATCCAGCTCTGAATCCGGATAATTATATGGTTTTAGCTCTCTACTGCACTGATGACCATGTGTTGGCATTGGCTTTGTTCAAAGCAAGCCACGGGCGTTGGCATTTCATAGAAGCACCATCAGATATTTTTGATGCTATATTTTATAAAGGCCGAGTCTATGCAATAGGCTATTCGGGAGAGATTGTGTCAGTGAATGTTGATAACCCAGGACAAGCAAAGCAACTTACTCCTTCGATATACAACCTTGCTGACTATTGCGTGTATCTTGTGGAGTCAACTAAGGGAGACTTATTGACCATTCAAAGAAGAAGAAGAAGGCAGCCCCATGATGCTTCCATTGAAGAAGCATTATTCATTGTTTACAAGGTAGTGTTCAACGAGGGAGATGGATCCATTGAGAAGCAAGTTGAAGTAGAAGACATCGGAGATGAGGCTTTATTCGTGGATGACATGCATTCGATCTCTGTTTCGACTTCAAACTATCCTAGGGTCCGACGAAATTCCATATACTACATTAAAGATAATTATTGCTTAGAAGATCAAAACTTGGAGGACAGAAATATCACAAAGCATCACGAGCTCAAGTCGCCATTCCTTATCGGTCTCTTCAAGTGGATTGTTGATTTTATTCTGAGTCTCTGTGGTTTGCAGAGCGCATCAAACTTGCCTGTCTTTCTGGAATGGCATCAGCTCCCATTATGAGAAATTCTTTCGTTTTTCTGAGTTCGTAATTAGTCGTTTCTTCTTGTAGTATAATGGCTATATCATGTAAATAGATACTTGAGTGTATAGATATAGGTATGAAGACTTGTGTGGCATAAAGCATGTGGGGAAGCAACAAGCATGGCAGCAACCACCATTGCAGTCACCATGGGGAGTTGCAGCTGTAATTAATGTAGCCACAACAATGGACTTATTCCTATAGCATTCGCACTATCTTGTACTCCTATATAAACCCTCATTTGAGAGAAGAATAACACACAATATACTTCATTATCTGCATCCAAACTCCCTCCCTCTCACTGTTAATTTATGTTCATTCAACAACACGCTATCAGCACGAGTTCCTAGCTCTTGCAAGCCATACCGTGCACTACCCCTGCGCTCGTTCCTGTGCAGATCAGCCTTCTTGCATGCCCCGAAACATCTTGTTCAGGACCTCTGATCAAAATCATTTATTCATAAAAGTTGTTCATCTCTGTCTCTTCTATCTGACCTCCAAATTTCAGCTCTGTTGGAGTCCTTTTGAGACCTGTACACTATTTGAAGTGGGAGCTGTTCAGCACGCTCATTCCTGTGCATATCAGCCTTCTTGCAAGCCGAGAAACGTCTTTTTAGGGACCTCTAATCAAAATACTTCTTCATCAAAGTTGTTCACCTCTGTCTATTCTATCTAGCCTCCAAATTTCAGCCATATTGAAGTCGTTTTGAGACCTGTACACCATTTGAAGTGGGATCTGTTCAGAAGCGAATTTGCTCCAAATTTCAACAAGTAAGTTTTAAAGATTAAAGTTCCCGTTTTTGAGTTTTTATTCATTTCTCTTCTTTTTCTCGAGGACTTGCAATCAAAAAGAGGAATTATAGGAATTCACGCTAAACGAACTAAGAGCGTTCGTAATCAATGAACTAAGAGTGTTCATAATATTCGGACTAAGAGCGTCCACAAGCATCAATTTATGACCATATTAAACATCATTGTTTCGGTCTAATTTAAATATTCTTGGAAATTGATTTCTTGGTAGCATAGCTCGGAAATCTTATTATTTTAGTTTTCGTGGAAGTTTAAACTCCGAAACTAATATATCTTCTCTTCTTATGTTCAGGATGTCGAATGAACCAAGACTCGACTTTCCTTTGCTTGACTCAATAGGCTTGGAATACCATAGCTGGATAACTGACGTTGAGAACCATCTCACTTCAAAGGGGATATTACCCATAATCCAAGCACCTAACCAGGGTCTTGTGTTCCAATGAACACCTACAAAGCATGCTCAAGCACTTATCTTGATGCGACGCCACATGGATAAATCACTCAGATTGGAGTACATGTCGATCAAGGTTGCAAGAGACCTATGGGTAGCTCTAGAAGAGCGCTTTGGCAATATTCAAGATTTCATCCTCCCTGACTTGAAGGTTCAATGGAACAATATACTCTTCGCCGACTTCAAGTCTGTTGCTGAATATAATTCAGAAGCTCTTCCCCTCAAATCCATGTTGAGGTTTTGTGAACAACCTCTCATAGAACAAGAGCTAATTGAGAAGACTCTCTCCACCTTCCTCGTCGCAGCATTTTTGCTATCAAAGCAATATCGTACTGAAGTCAATGCTGGACGAATTACGAGGTTTAATTAGCTCATCAATGTTATGTCTGTAGCTGAAAAACATGACAACATCCTCGTGAAGAATTATAATTCAAGGCACATTGGAACTAAGAGCGTTCATGAGGCGAATTATAATGCACCCAAAAGAGGACGCAAGGAGCGGTACCCTAATAATAGGGGACATGTGTACCCTAAAAAAAGGGGACATGAGGGACGTATGGGTCCATATAACCGCCCCAATAAGGAAGGAAACCGCAACTTTAGAGCGGGCACACGTGATGGCAACGCCACACGTGGGAGAGGTGGATATGGCAACACCAGCCGTCGAGGTAGCACCATGGGCCTTGGAGGTAGCACTATGAGCCGTGGAGGTAGCACCATGAACCGTGGTAGTAGCTCCAACCCTCCTAGGGAATATCCACAACGTGCACGAAGTGCACCTCAAATAAAGGGAGGTAACCACAATGACATGTGTCATCGATGTGGATCAATTGAGCATTGGTTCAAGCAATGCAATGCAAGTGCCCAACTAGCTGCACGCTACAAGGAGTATAGGGACTCGAGGGAGCAAGAAATCTACCTTGCCGAAGAAGAAGATGGTGAAGATGTCAATCTCACCATTGAGGACTTCAAAGCTGGAAATGAAGTGCACAAGGATGCCGCAGACTTTGATTAGAATAGTCCTTTTTATTTTCCAAGAACGGCAATGTGCCTTAGTCAATAAATGAAAATTGTATTAACTCTTTCTCATGTGGCGCATCCGATGAAGTATGATGTCTAGGAAAATAATTGAGTTAGTGGTACTTAAGAGAGCCTCGCTCCACCAACATCTCTCTCTACTTCCATGATCATATTTTATTGGAGTTACCAAACGGATTGAGTGACTACAACTTGTCTAAGTTTGATTTTATTTTGGAATAGACTTTGGAAACTTTGATGTAATCATTGGCTATTTTCCTTATTAATAAGGTGTCGCATTATTATTCAATGTCATGGACATGTGTTAAATTCTGAATTTTATTATCTTTCAGTATGTTTCCTGGAGAGTTGGAATGCCTCCTTAATAGTGGCACCACACATACTATATTGCGACATAGGCAACTATTTTTATGGATGACACCTAGTCGATCTTCAGTGACTACGATGGCAGGACCATCACAATTAATTCATGGTCGAGGACCAGCTCAATTTATGTTGCCAAATGGCACAAATATTAATGTCACCGATGCTCTATATGCTCCAAGGGCTGGAAGAACCCTATTGAGTTTTAAAGATATAAGAGTCAATGGTTTTCATGTGGAAACACATTGTAAGAATGGACAAGAGTTCCTTTGCATCACCTCTAATGACTACGGAAATAAACGAGTATTATAAAAACTTATGTGTCGCTCTAGTGGATTGTATGCAACCACTATTAGAGTCATTGAATCCAACCATGTCATGAAAGATAATTTATGGGATTCTGACACATATAGGCTTTGGCACAATCGTTTGGGACATCCAGGTCGTGATATGATGATCCGTATATTAAAAACTTCACACAGACATCCATTCTTCAAAACGAAAAGAAGTACGAACCAAAGATTGGTCCAAGGAGTTGCTTCTAAAGCCTATCATTCATTTTGCAAAGCTTGCTCTTTAGCAAAGGTAGGATCAAGACCATCCTATGCAAAGGACACTAAAGAAAATATACCATTCTTGCAAAGAATCTAAGGTGATATTTGTGGACCTATCCTACCAACTTGCGGACCATTTAGATATTTTATGGTGTTGGTTGATGCATCGACACGTTGGTCACATGTCATGCTCTTGTCCACAAGAAATGCTGCATTTGCTAAACTCCTAGCACAAATCATTAAGTTAAGGGCTCACCACCCTGATCATCTTATTAAGTCAATTCGTCTTAACAATGCTGGAGAGTTTATATCAAAAACTTTTGATGATTATTGCATGTCCATTGGGATTGAGGTTGAACACCCTATCCCTCATGTTCACACCCAAAATGGTCTCGCAGAAGCTGCCATTAAAAGACATCAAATGGTTGCTAGAGCATTTGTTATGCGCACCAATCTCCCTGTTTCTGCTTGGGGCTATGCAATATTGCATGCAGCTGTGCTGATTCGTCTGAGGCCCACTGCCACTCAACTCTTTTCTGCGTCCCAGATACTGACTGGGTATGAGCCTGATGTCTCACACTTACGCCTATTTGGATGTGCAGTCTATGTGCCAATTGCGCCGCCACAGAGCACCAAAATGGGTCCTCAAAGACGATTAGGCATTTATGTTGGATATGACTCTCCAACCATTATCCGCTACTTAGAACCCTTGATAGGCGATCTATTTACAGCTAGATTTGCGGATTGTCACTTTGATGAGACAGTCTTCCCGTCGTTAGGGGGAGATAAGAACACTAATGTTTAACAGGAACAACAGGAATTGTCGTGGTATGTCCCCACTTTGTCTCATCTTGATCCCTGAACCGTACAGTCTGAAATTGAAGTGCGGAGAATTCTCGACCTTCATAACGTAGCAGATTCGATACCTGATGCGTTTTCTGATATCGCTAAAGTGACAAGATCACATATACCTGCTGCAAACGTGCCTGCAAGGATGTCTATAAAAATCATGGACATGGCGCCACCCTAGGGGTATTGGGCACGGCGCCGCCACCACTAATGGTGATGGTAATGTGGCTCAGGCCGGGCTCCCTGCAAGGAAACGAGGGAGGCCCAAAGGTTCGATGGATTCTCTCCCAAGAAAGAAAGCAAGTTTAGCACAAAGAGATCCATTAATCATCGATATAAACAAACCATCTCATGAAGATATTCCGGATTATGGTTATGTCCAAGAGACATCATTGGGGGACGCTCCAATGTCAAAACCAATTCCAGAGAATAGAGAGATCTCCATGAATTACACTAGTATACATGAGACGTTAAATAGAGATTCTATTATCCTTGATGATGTGTTTGCATACTCTATTGCTCAAAGAATTATACAACACGATGATATCGAACCTCGCTCCATTGAAGAATGTCAACGAAGAGCAGATTGGCCTAAATGGAAAGATGCGATCCAGGCTGAATTATTATCCTTGATGATGTGTTTGCATACTCTATTGCTCAAAGAATTATACAACACGATGATATCGAATCTCGCTCCATTGAAGAATGTCAACGAAGAGCAGATTGGCCTAAATGGAAAGATGCGATCCAGGCTGAATTGGATTCACTAACAAAGAGACAGGTATTTGGGTCTATAATGCTGACACCCCCAAATATAAATCCTGTTGGCCATAAATGGGTCTTTGTTAGAAAGCATAATGGGAAAAATGAGGTTGTTAGATATAAAGCTCGCCTTGTGGCGCAAGGTTTCTTGCAAAGCCCTGGAATCGACTACGAGGAGACATATTCTCCCGTAATGGACGTTATAACGTTCCGCTACCTTGTCAGTTTGGTAGTTTCCGAAAAACTTGACATGCAGCTTATGGATGTCGTTACAACATATCTCTATGGGGATCTAGATTCAGAGATATATATGAAGGTTCCAGATGGACTTCAATTACCCAAATCCAGTGGCTCTAAACCACAGAGCTCGTTTTCAATAAGATTAAGACGCTCACTATATGGATTGAAACAATCCGGATGGATGTAGTATAATGGTCTAAGTGACTACTTGATTGGGAAGAGATATGTTAACAATGAAATATGCCCATGCATGTTCATTAAAAGGACAAGTTCCGGATTTGCAATTGTAGCAGTTTATATCGATGACATGAATCTAATTGGAACTCTAGATGAGTTAAAGGAAACTGCTAAATACTTGAAATCCGAATTTGAGATGAAAGATCTTGGGAAAACACAGTTTTGTCTCGGAATAGAACTCGAGCACCTTAGTGATGGGATTATGATCCACCAGTCAACGTATACTCAAAAATTACTAAGGCGCTTTAATGAAGATAAAGCAAAGCCTGTAAGTACTCCCATGATCGGCCGTAGTCTTGAGCCCGGAAAAGATCCGTTTTGTCCAAAGGATGAGGACGAAGATTTATTAGAGGCTGAAATGCCCTATCTAAGTGCAATAGGAGCATTATTGTACTTAGCTCAATGCACAAGACCGGATATCTCATTGCAGTGAACTTGTTAGCTCGACATAGTTCAGCGCCAACACGCCGTCATTGGGTTGGTATAAAGACAATCTTTTGATACTTGAGAGGTACGATTGATATGGGATTGTTTTATCCCTACCGAGGGAAAAGAAAAGACGGAAGTATGGAATCGGACCCCACAAGGAAAAACAGTGCAATAGGAGCATTATTGTACTTAGCTCAATGCACAAGACCGGATATCTCATTGCAGTGAACTTGTTAGCTCGACATAGTTCAGCGCCAACACGCCGTCATTGGGTTGGTATAAAGACAATCTTTTGATACTTAAGAGGTATGATTGATATGTGATTGTTTTATCCCTACCGAGTGAAAAGAAAAGACGGAAGTATGGAATCTGACCCCACAAGGAAAAATGCCACCTTCCATAATGTAGACGCCTGCGGCGCCGTCCATGGTGACCGATGTTCTCCTCCTCCCCTCCATCAAAATAACGGTGATGCTTTGATGGATTTTACTGATGCAGGATATCTCTCTGACCCTTACAAAGGTCGCTCCCAAACGGGTTATGTGTTTACCATGGGAAGCACCGCGATATCTTGGAGGTCTACAAAACAGACCCTTGTTGCTACTTCCTCAAATCATGCAGAGATTATCGCTCTACATGAAGCTGTGCGTGAATGCATATGGCTAAGGTCTGTAATTAGACATATTCGAGGAACTTGTGGTTTGAAGTCTACCACAAATGAACCTACATGCATTTACGAGGATAATGCAACTTGTATTGAGCAAATGAAATTGGGTTTCATCAAAGGCGACAATACCAAGCATATATCGCCTAAATTCCTCTACAGTCAGCAACAACAAGCACTTCTAAATATTGAAGTAAATCAAATCCGATCAGAGGACAATGTAGCGGACTTATTGACTAAGTCGTTATCAAAATCCCTTTTACAGAAACATGTGAAGAGCATTCTTCAGATTCCGCAATTCAAGTTGGATTGGGAATTTAAGACGGACATAGTTTTGAGCCAATAGATATGTAGATTAAGAAAGACCACACAAAAGACAGAAAGACGTTGAAAACTTGAAATCGATCTTTGAAATTTCTCTCCTCCGATAAGAAAGACAAAGAAACACGTTGCTTCTGGATTCGCTTTATGGAGCTCTTACATGGTTGGGGCTACTGAATAAGGAGGCTAAGCCTAAGATCGTGGTCTTAAGGCGAAACCGCGGCCCGCTCGAATTCGGGAGAGACTGAAGAGTAATACAAAGTGAACCGACTCAGCAACCAAACTCAGGCACTACTCTGACTATAGCGAATGTTAACTTCACCCCCGTTGATTTGGGTGGGGAAGAAATGGCTCGCTGGGTGTGGAAGGACTACTATGCCGTTGTGGATGGTGCAGTCTACATGGCTGATCGATGCTAATGCCAAGGAGAGATTTGAGGAATCATTAAAGGAGTTCGATGCTCTTCGCTCCGAGCTCGGAATCAAGCCTATTCCAATATCCGCCCCCTCGAGGTGTTTATATGCAGCTGCATTGCTCGTAAGATGGGTTATGCGAAAGAGCTTAAGTATGTGGGATTATGGGTCAAAGTGGATACTGTTCTTGCATGGTTTTGTTTTTTCTGATCAATATATATGACTATATGAGCTATCTTAGTTTAATTTTTCATTTCTCACTATGCATGTATTAGTAACTAGATTGTTCCTTTTTTAATAGATGACGTTTTCATTTCTTGCTTGTCTGTTGTTTCACGCCCCTCCCTCGATCCGTAGGGGTGTGTGTGTACGAATACAGAGATCCAGAAGAAAATTTGTATTCAACTCATTATCACACATTACGTCGTTTGCTTTGATGTACGCCTCACTAGCCTAAAATCATAAAACCTACCACCCAACTAAATTCTTTATATTTTACTTTATGTAAACCACTTTTGCCAGTACTAATTACATCTTACTTATGTGGTATCTGATGTAGTACAGCCACATCACTTAACATAAAAACTCTCATACAAAAGTTGGGCTTTATGCTATATTACATTGTCACACAAGATGAGATGTATGTGGTATTCAAAAAGATAGTTCACCTAAAAAGATTTTAAAATTAAGCACAACAATGTTCACCTCATGTACCCTCCTAATAAGATCGCGTACAAACCATATGATCCGATCCTCTTTAGACTCTCTTTATACTATATTCATAAACCTTTTTTTTTCTTCTCTTCTTTATTGGTGGATTAATCACTTAGTATAGTCCCATCAAAGTTGTTCATGGTGGAATGGTTGTAGGGAGGGCTATGGGATAACGAGGCCAAGATTTTGTTCTTAGGGCGGAAAGACCACCCTGCTTTTCACACTCATAAACGGCTCTTCTCTCCTTGATCTTCATCTCTTTAAGTGGTTGGATTGTTTCTAATAGTATCGAGACCTTTTAGCGTAAAAGCCCCTACATATTCTCTTGTTTGCATCGTTGAAAAGTAAAGGCACTGCGAGGCAAGAAAAATTGGCATGAATTTCTACGTGCAAAACAAACTAAAAATTAGAACTTGAAACATGAAAAAAAAATTATCTATAATTCAACATATAATTCTTGCTCCATTTTGTCCGTGCAGATTAATTTTTTGAAAAAACACAAATTGGCTTAATATAAACTTGATTAGTTGTTTTTGTAGAGAAGTTGTTTCTTTCCTTTTACATAATAAATATAGGAAATGAAAACTTAATTCCGCGAAGTATTTCACTCCCAATAACAAAATGTTATAACGGTCACATAACTATTCACTATGCGGGTATCTAACAGCTGGGAATTGGAAGCTCCAAGGACTATCATGAATCATTCCAGCTTTCGATAGAAGAAGAGAAGACTTGCTGGTCAAAAGCTATATATGAAATGGTATTGATAAAATCAAAGAAAATTGAAAAATCTGACACCAACCGGGTCCAAATTCAGAAGAGCTGCTGATTACAGTAGCCATGCACTACTACAAATTTCCCCAAAGCACACTGATTTGAATTAGTCCCTATTGGGACAAAGCACACTGATAATAGTGGCTAATGCCATTAGCCACTATGCAGCTACTAATGATATATCAGTCCCCTCTATTAGAGGTGCTATTGAGACAATCCATACTGTTAAAACAACAGTGGCATACCAAAACCAATGCAACATAACCTTTTTCTCTCCCACTGTTATTGTATCAGTGTGTTCTCAATGCCACCAACATTAGTGGCAAAGCTTGGGGATGTATTAAAAAAAAATATATAATTTGACCTAGCTATATTTCTAAAATGTACTGTACAATTCAAATACAATTTCAAATAAAATACAACATCAAAAATCTATAAATCTCTTCATGTTCCTCTCCGTGGTTGCATCTGCTGCCTCCAATATTGAAACAGTAATGTACATAAAGAAGAAGAAAAACTCTGTTAACAGCCCTTTACGATCTTCCTTAACCAATTCCCAACTCTAATATAATCTGATTTTGCTGCTTCCCCTAAAGCTGCAAGTCCTTCATTGTGTAAAGTTCTCAAGAGCTCTGTGATGTTCTGCATGCATAAAAGCAACGAGGCATTACGTACTTTTAAGTAGTGGTGTTCAATTGCTTGCCTAAAAATAAGCTTCATATTAACCATGTCAGACACATTTCAAGCACATATACAACAACAAATGCATTGCGCATGTTTGTAAATATTAACAACAGTCAATAAGAAAGTAAACAATTGGCACCTGAGTTATATCAGATACTAGATGTCATCAAATCATGTTTACCAAAAAGCAATTGCATTGTACATGAATATCAAGTGCTGAGTTCAATAAGATTAATCTCAGACTATAAAGAGAACCCAAGCCCTGCAAGTACCTTCTTCAACTGCATAAAAGAAAGTGTCCAGTCCCTTGAATGAGATACAAAGGCAGAGTAGCAGACCTACAAAGTATAGACAAGAAACATCAACAAGAGAGGCAACATCACTTAAAAGAATACGGACAGAGCAAGAGAGACTACCTTAGTGGCATTGATTTAAACTTTGTAGCTACCTAATAAAGGAACTTTCTAGTTTACTTGGATTTAGTTAGCTAGCACTACATAAGTTTCCTTGAAATTATCTAGAATGAACAAAACCTGAGGCTTTCAAGTGCACAATGTACATTATGAAATAACAAGCATAAATAGTCAATTCACCAAACCCACAAAAAGCTCACCTTACTTGTCTATCTGTCCAAATAGCGTTTCCTGATCTCCAGCAAGTCATACCGCACATAGGAAGTTTAAGTAGCCTACAAGCAAATGCTAACTATTGAAGAATTAACATCAAATATATACTGCAAGCAACTAAAATATGCAGTTCGCCTAAAGAAACTCAAAAATTAGACTCCGTTGTTCAAGTACCTCACCAAGAAGGATCACCCATATAATGTTTTTAATATAGAGATGCTAAGACATGATAACTAATGACCAAAATTGACAAAAAAAATAATAATTGAAAAATCAATAGGTAGGTATTTTCATATTTCTCCACTCATGAACATTCAGAGTTTATATCCAAACAGCTGGTTATCACAGATATTTCATACAACAAACAAGTAAGAGCTCTATATTCCATAGGTATCAGTAAGATGGTAGAAAGCTTGATATAATTAATAATATTGAATAGTTTCATCTCATACCTTGCCAATCTCTTTGATTAGTCTTCTAAAAAATGTGGACAGAAATCACGTAACCAAAGTGGTGAACTGGTGATAAATTTTCTTTAATTAGAAGTCAAAAGTATTATTAACCTGCACAAAAGAAAAAAAAGTAAACTTAACAGTAGCAAACAACTTGTGGGGAAAAAGAAACAAAAAGAAAAAAAGAGTGAAGTATATAAAGAAGAGACATATCTTTTTGCCATATCATCTACTTCATCCTTAAATAAAGAGCATTGATCTGTTTATTTCATGCAGATAACCAAATTAGTGTACCTCTCTCTCAATACAATGATTTGTTGTTTTCATCAGTAAAGGCAGAGTTTGCTACCCGCTATATCCCTACATGCAAAAACCCAGTATGGCATTAGACACACTGACAATTGTTATCTTAATTAGAAAACAAAATCAATTATTAGATGCCAAGAGTGAGACTGACTATAAAAATGGGAAACATAAAGACAGCATGTGGAAGCAAACACCTTATCCAAACAATTATAATTTTATATGCTTCTTGATCAGTAATAAGTTGACATTAGAGATGAAAAAGGGAGCATCGGGCAAGGATGAACTAAATTGAAAATATTACAGATGAATAAGGATTTCCACTCAATTTAAAGAAAGTCATCCCTTTCCAAGCTATCCAGCTAAATCCAAAAGCTTACCCACACATAGTTAATCCCTAAAATCAAATTGAAATTGACGGCTTGCAGACAAAAAGAAAAATCAAAGCTAGTAGATGAAATATTTTACCATGCCGGGCCTAATTGCATTAGAAAGCAGGACCTGGCAGGACCTTAATCTAATTATTTAAATGATTGCCAGTGAAGGAAAAGAATAACATAGCAGGTTGCTATACCATGTTGTTGGGAGATCACCCCACTACCCGAGTCATGAAAATTCTTCACTGCAACTTTGGGTTGTTAACTGTGATAGGAAAAAATATTTGAGCTTTGTATCAGAGAAGGAAAAGAACAGAAGAAAGGGAAAAATAAACAAGATAGATCGGCAGAGAATCGCTTCACACTTAAAACTAACCTGAACTAAGTCAAATAATTCTATTACCCTCCAGAAAGCCATTGCTTATTCCATACTATAAAGCTAAACATGCTTGGATATTGGCATATTGCAAACCTAAATCCCCAGACCATGGAATAACTCTCCTAATCTAAAGCTTAACCTAAAAGTTCCTACCCCAGAAATTTCAATCAAACTGAGGCAAATCAATGTCATCAGAGTCAACCAAATTCAATGAATAGACATACAAAACACAAAACAACATAGTATCATCCTCGATAAAGTTTTGAAATTGAGATTGTCACCTGGGTTGTGGGAAGATAGTCTGAAGCCATTCGCGTGTCTTGCCGACTTCAGACGCGCCAGTCACCCAGAAGAGAAAATACTAGAGAGGAGACAGATCAGGAACCGAACCAAAATGAGGGAAGAAAAAACTAGTTCTTGTTCAGGTTTGAACTCTGAAGGGGAGAAAGAGAGAGACAGAAGGGGAGAAAAAACTAGATCTGGTTTTAGGTATGAACCCAGTCTCGATAGAGATTAGAAGAAAAAGGGACCTTCTGTCAAGTGAGCGTTCGATCAGCTCTTCATTGATCTGATGGCTAGAATTGATCACCATAGCTGATAAAAAAGATTAAAAACATGTGTGTCAGCTCCTCTATCTACTTATTTTACAGTTTTGACCCCATGAACAGTGTCATACCGATTAAACAATTAATACTTTGCATCTACAGTGTACTATACACACTGATGATCAGTGAGAGGGAAAAAAAAACCACCGATCTTTTATATCAGTGTAATACTATTCAATTTGGGACTGATGACTTTTTAGTGGCTAAAAAAAGGGTGCTAATGGGGAAATTTGTAGTAGTGATGTCACCTCAAATTAGTCTACTTTTATCCACAAACAAAGAAACAGGTGTTGTAACTACAAGTCATGTCACTCTGTCACCTCAAGAAGTCTATTCTACTCTGGATCAAGCCTAACATAACGTTCATGACCACGGATTCTGATAGGAAACGGTCTTCCAATTGCACTCCAATCATAGTAAGTGTCCATTGATAGAATCATGTGCTCAACAAGGGCTGCGAACTCTTCCTCAAAGCCGCCACCATCTTCAGGCTTCATTGCCGATCCAATATAGTGCCACTCATCTGGCCCTGATTTGCAGTAAACATCCAGTCTAACAGCATGCACATACCTTCCCAAATCATGCAACCAGACGAATCTCGATCCATCTATGAAGCCCTGTTCATCGCCAATGTTTTCTATAGGGACAGTCACATAGCATCGAAGTTTCGTGACAAAGCTGTCGAACAGGGTGCCGTTAAGCGATCCAATATAGTGGAGCCTTCCAAGTTTGTCCTGAATTTTCACCACAGGTATCTTCCAATAATATTGGCCCTCATAATCTGGATCAAGTTGTATTCTGATGTTTGGAAGTATCACATATCTCTTGCGGTAGCTGACATGTCTGTGGTACATCAGCTTCCAGCGAGTAATAAGTTTGGTTAGCCACACTCGATTCCTCTGCACAAGTACTATCACTAACTTTAGGCCTGCCCATCCAATAATGCACCCGAAAATGTAGTAGTACAACACTGCAGCTGAGTTTGGGAAAACAACTTCTTCTCCATCACTTGCACCGACCCCATCAATCATAGCCATGACATGCCACAACAGCAATAGCCATTTAGCTTTCCAAATCACTGCACACACATAAATAATTCATCCACATATGATTTTCTTCAGTCTGCTGTAGTTAATTATGACTTGACTTAGTTGAAATAGATTCTGGGATAGCAGAATAAGTAATTGACAAGAGCAGAATAAGTAATTGACAAGTGAATGATGTCTCTAATCCTTATGACTTCTAACAATATGAATCAATATTGTATATAGTACTGGGTATCCAAAAACTACCTGAAGCATTGTTCTCGCCTCTGAGGTAGCTCAAAGTCAGCACGGGAATGTGAGGCAGGTTCCTCTACAGAATTTAGAAGGTAAATCAATATGTTAACAGTTTTGACACACTTTCCCTTTAGAAATATGCAAAAATATACTGCAAATATAAGTCTTAGAAAACTATATCACATGCTCTTTGTAATCGAAAACAATCAGCAAAGAGTAAATTTATAAATTAGATCTAAATGTACCACTATAATCACAGTTGTAAGGAAATTCATACAAATATAAGTCCAATTTGTACATGATAAACACAACAGTTGCTGAGATTACCGGAAAACGAAAGCCGTGCTCGGTAGCTTCCTCGACTCTCTTCGTAGCAACCTGAAGAAGAAGAAGAAGCAGCAGAGATCAAGTTAAAATTAGGGTTTGATATAGTGATTCTGCTAGTTGTTCAAAGAATCAAATACGAAATTCAAAACGGTAAGGAATTTCTTTGCAAGCTTCGCGCGGCTCACCATTGTTTCCCTTCTGAGCTACAGATTCCAAGTGAGAGAGAGAGAGAGAGAAAGAGAGAGGGAGAGATGAGAAATGAGGAGAGAGAGAGCTTGCTCTGTGTTTCGCGCTCAAGGCTTGTAATGATGTGAGGAGAGGAATAGTGACTGTAAACCCTGGTGTCTAAAATGCAATGCGATCAGAGCGTGTTGCTCAAGATAAAATCGAGGGCCAAGTATCTGCCACATCAGCCGATATCAATGGGTCTCGGAAGCCTCACACGGATCGATGACCTGGCACGGTAAGTCTCTCTCATTCTTCTAGGCTTTTACAAGTATTTACCTCTACAAGCTTGTTCATTTACTAAATATATTGTCTCCTCATTTGTGCTCAACTATCATTTGATACAAATTACATGGTGGAGAATCCAGCCAAATTATTATTATCCATCATCTGATTTATATCTATTGGCAACTGAGCATAATTGAACAAAAAAATTTATTGAGTAGGTAAATTGCTTTACATCTGATTTAGTTTGCAGAATTTAGTCATTATGATATGACTCGATCATTTTCTTTTCCTATATTTATTACAAAGAAACAACTTCTCTCCAAAAACAAGTAATTAAATTTATATTAAGCTAATTCATGGTTTTCAAAAAATTAATTTGCACGGACAAAAAGGAGCAAAAAATATATGTTGTTGTTGAAATTATAGATTTTTTTTTTTTTCTGTTCCAAGTTCTAATTTTAGTTTGCTTTGCACGTAGAAATTTCATGCTACTTTCTCTTCTCATAGTGCCTTTACTTTTCAGCCAAGCAAGGTTTTTGCATGTCATACTTTTTCCCTATTTGCGAACAAGGGAACCTTGTGTAGTCCACTCATGGGTTCAATATCGATATTGTCCCCACTTAACCACATTGACGACAATATGTAGGGGGTTTTATGCTAAAATACCTTGAATACTATTAAAAATAATCCAACCACTTAAAGAGATGATGAAAGAGAGAAGAGTTGTTTTTGAGCGTGCAAATTTCCGCCCTAAGAAGAAGATCTTGGCCTCCTTATCCCATAGCCCTCCCCACACAACCATTCCCCGATGAACAACTTTGATGATACTATATTGAAGATTAATCGACCAATAAAGAGGAAAAAAAATTGTTTATGAATTGTTGAATACGGTATAAAGAGAGTTTAAAGAGGATCATATAGTTTGTTTGCAATCTTATTAGGTGAACCACCTTTTTTAATACTATATGCATCTCAACTTATATATTAGGTACTGATATAACATAAAGCCCAACTTATCTATGAGAATTTTTTATTAAGTGACATGGTTGTGCTACATTAGATACCACATTAAGTAAAATATAATTGGTACATAAAGTAAAATATAAAAAATTTAGTTGGATGGTAGGGTTTATGACTTTAGGCTAGTGAAGCGTAGATCAAAGCAAACGACGTAATGTGTGATCATGAGCTTGTATACAAATTTTCTTCTGGATCTCTATATTCGTACACATACACCTACGGATCGACGGAGGGGTGAAACAACAGAAAAACAAGAAATAAAAAAGTCATCTTTTAAAAAAGGAACAATCTAGTTTTTTTCCATAGAGAAGGAAGGAACAATCTAGTTACTAATACATGGATAGTGAGAAATTAAAAATTAAACTAAGATAGCTTATATATGTTGTTCAGAAAAAAGAGGGGGCGGATATTGGAGTAGGCCTGATTCCTCGGAGCGAGGAGCATCGAGCTCCTCGGAGAGAAGAGCCTCGAGCTCCTTTATTGATTCCTCAAATCTCTCCGTGGCATTAGCATCAGCCATGTAAAGTACACCATCCACAATGGCATAGTAGGCCTTCCACACCCTGCGAGCCATATCATCCCCCCCAAAATCAACGGGGGTGAAGTTGACATTCCCTACAGTCAGAGTAGTGCCTGAGTTTGGTTGCTGAGTCTGTTTACTTTGTATTACTCTCCAGTCTTTCCCGGATTCGAGCTGGCCGTGGTTTCGGCATAAGAACACGATCCTATGCTTAGCCTTCTTCTTCAATAGCCCCATAGATGAAAGAGCTCCATAAAGCCAATCCAGAAGAAACATTTCTTTGTCTTTCTTATCGGAGGAGAGAAATTTCTAAGATCGATTTCAACGTCTTTCTGTCTTGGGTGTGGTTCTTTCTTAGTGTATATATTAGACTTTGGCTCAACACTATGTCCGTCTTAAATTTCCAATCCAACTTGAATTGGGAAACCTGAAGATACTCCTAAGCAAAGTTAAATACGCTAATGCAATCCAATTTGCATTGGGAAACATGAAGAAAACCTTGCTTGTTAGCTGATGCTGCCTTGGCGAGAAAGCAAAGAGCGTTCAGTTCAACTTGAATTGACATAAACTAATAACTATAGTTAGAGTCTGATATTTTTCAAGCCATTACATTATTCTTATATTTTTAGGCTTGTGAGATAAACTAAAGAAAAAAAAATTAAAAATATTTGACTAGTAGTCATCTTGCCTACATCCAATAGACACCACCGACTATATGCCCAGCGTAGATTGTCACACACACTATACATTTTTCTTCATCAGACATTTAGCTTTGTGAAACGTTGTGTTTTGAACAACAGTAGTAGTGTTAGAGATCTCAGATTTCTTTATTAAATTTAAATACCAATTGATGTGGTGATGTCACATCATTGTCGGCATCATTTGTACACTCCATAATTTTCAACAAAAATTTTAAAATGAATTAGTATATATTTAAAATAAAATGGTAATAAATTAACAAATAATTAATCCTACAACCGCAAGACTCATGAAGAACGATTCAAGAGTTCTCATTCAATTAATCAACAAGGTTTGATTTGATTTAGGCAAATGATTATAAATACAAATTCAGTGTTAATATGTCTGGGTTAATAGGATAGACGACAATATTGATGAAAACTAGCTGCACCATATTTGTTTATGGGAAAGAAAATAATAGAATTGCAGACTCTCAGCCAAAGAAAAGAAATGTAGGAACCGTAATTTCAGATCTTAAATATACGGATTGAGTTCACTGTGCAAGTGAGTTAATTATTGTATGGGGATGGTGATATTGGTGATACATGGTGTTGTGATACTCATTGAATCTAATCCTGTTTTGAATATGGACGTGAGTTTTGAATGTTGCAGCTATATATGGCAAATCTATTGCAATAGAACTAGGGAAGCCGGCGAAGAAGAATGGTTGGTGGTAGTTGAATTTTTATTCTTTAAACAATTATTTTTTAATTTTATTTTTATATTCAAACTTAATAGTTATTAGAGAAATATTGATGATTACATGGTGAAGGTCATGTCATTTGAGACTCATTAATTAGATGGCAAATGTCATGTCAAAAGGATTCAAATGTGGTATACTAGCTTTGGAATCCCAAGCGCTGTCCTTTGATTTTTGAATAATTATATTTTTTATTGAAGAAAATTTCCAACAATTTCCAGACTTTATTTTGTCCATGGTTTAATTTATGAAAGTAGTTTAGGCATTAAATTCATTCGCTTGTGACGGAGGCAACATCAAAACATGAAAGGAAGATATACTAATTCTCCAATGGACTACTGTGGAGAGTTTGTGGCGCCATAACTTGACAGTTGAAGATATACACAACAGGTTGATAGAAAGATTTGGGCAATAGACGAGATACTGAACAGCAACAGCAAGATTGATGCAGAAATTAAAGCCTTGTTTTTTATATAATCTGCGCATCCAAATATGCATCGAGTAGCCTTCTCAACAAAAATATGCATCGAGTAGCAATGAATAATATACACTCCGTTTGCTCACCCTGATTTTCCCATTTTCCCAATAATGCCCAAAATAAACGTTTGTCACTCAAATTTGCCTCTGACCTTTTCAAATTTGCCTCAAATTTGCCTAAACCCTAAACCCTACACCCATATTATTCTATATTTATAAATTTCTAAACCTGACCTCTTCATCTTTAGGTAATGACTTGTTAAACCTATGTTTGGAGGTCTTAATCTACAAATTATTTTGCATTCGTGAAAACCTTGGGGATGTGCCAAGTTGCTAGATGTCGTTAGAGATTTTATAATTTTGCTGGATATAAAAAATTTACTGAGCTTACAAATATATTTGTTGATATTTGTTGAGTACATCCAGAAAGACTCCTAAATAAACTTCAATTGCCTTGAAATATCAACATGCTTTAAAGTTGAACCAACCTTGCCCTCGAATATCAACGCTCTGTTCAAATAACAATCACGGAAAAAGGTGCTAAGCAAGGGAAAGACCTTCTGTGATCACAAGTTCATAACCAATATTCCAAAAGCAAAAACCCTAAAAAGTTTGAGAGTTCTTGAACAAGAGATGGAAAAGTCCACATCTCTATAGCTTAATTATAAAGGAAGCAGCTAACTTTGGGACTATATGACCCGATCATCAGCAATTATATAGCAGCCTAAAATATTCCAGAGAGAAGATTTGCAGCGGTGGAAATGGCAGCTCCAGTGATAGCACATTGCACAATCTGCTCGTGTGAGGAACTGTCGGATGTGAGTGCCAGAGCCACACCGGTAATTGCTCCTGCAACTGCACTGTTTTTCTGCATGGAACCAAGCAATGACAGTTTTAAGTACCATAGATAGGTATCACTGTATCAGAATCTCTGCAAGCTTCAACCCAAAAAGAAAAAGAATAATGAAGCATTACCCAGTCATGGGCTCCACGAGCCTCCTTCAGTCCATAAGTAAGGCCTGAGTACACCCCTGCAGCTAGCCCTGCAATGTAAATAAGGTATTAGCTCCCAAAATTCATATATGTGAATTTCATGCTCGAAATACCATTCATGTTAAAAAAAAATGCACTCACCCCATTGTAAAGATTCCTTTCCAGTGTGCTTCACCTGAAAGTAAACGTTTTGATCCCTAATCAGTGACTACCAATCCAATTAATCTAACTCAGAGTTCAGAATAGTAAACCAAATCACCACTGGCACAAGCTAGGAAACTAGATCAATCGGTTGCAAGGCCAGAGCAGAATAATACAACAAAGAGTAAGAATATAAAGAAGGCAAAACTTAGGTGACACAATACCAATGTGGCAGAGCTTAGCTGAACCAATGGTGAAATACATATCAGATTAATAATCAATTAACTCCATACTTAATTGTCTTATAACTGAACACAGTTTGATCCACACTATGATTTGTGAATCCCATGAGTTCTCATGTGCATTTTGATTCACAATGAGTCCATGTTTGATTGTTAGGTTTCGAACTCACCATAGCTTCAAGAGATTTTCTGTTGTTATCCCCTGCAAAGAACATAAACAACCACTTAGAAAGGCACCCTAAATATCAAATAAACCAACAAGTAATTGATGTCTGGCCACTCTTAATTATTCATCCATTAGAAAATGACTTGGATTAAAACCAAGCACTAGTTCGAATCAAGACTTGGAGTTGAAGATAAAATAAAGAAGCATGACAGAAGAGAAAAAGGTACCTCTGAGGTTTGGGAAGCGATTCTTTTTGTGGCCTGAAATTTCCGGCGGAATTCCACTAGTTGAATCAAGTCCTGAAGCTGAATAACAAATATTCAACACATGCTTCAACGATCAAGGTGGTAATTAATGCAGAATGACAAGAATGATGAAAAGGGAAAGCAGGAAGAGACAAAGTTAATCCGGAGGAGGAGAAGAAGAAGAGGCTAGGATATATTATATACCTTCAGTGGCAGTGAAATAAGCCTCACGTGAGACAGCCTGAATAGCTCCGATCCCAGCGGCTTTGACAAAGCTCTCGGCGATGCGGTTGAGGAGAGGGTGGCCGAGGTCGAACATGCCACCCTTGTCGAATCCAGGGAACTCGAACGACGAGGGCTTTGATGAAGCCTCGATATGAGTGTTTACACTGCCCCCGCTACCCAACATCTTCGATCCTTACTTTGTTTCAGTACTTTCCTAATCCTGGCCTCTCTGATGAGATGAACAACGTTCAAGTAACAGATATATGAGCTAGCTAGTTTATGAAAGATGAAGAAGAGGGCGAGTGAGTGTGAGCCTTGGAGCAAGTCAGCGTGGACACGTATGCATGCCACCCTAACCTACTACCTCTACGTGTCCTTTTTCCTGCGCCCTTCGTGGCGACTCTTCAGAACTGCTTCTACTGCCACCTGTCTGGTCTGTCTTCTCGGGTTTCAAACCAATCGAACCGCACCGTATCCACAAACTAAATTTCATTTCGAACATTCTTTTTTCTATTTTTTTTTTTTTTTTTTTAAAGACAGTGGCTGCAGGATTAATGAAACTGTACAATATAAGAGAAATATAAATTAAGATTACAATAACAAGAGAACTTCCAGAAATATATCTGAAATTTTCACAAAATCTTTGTATTCTAATATGTATTAATTAACAAAAAATACACGATTAGCTATTCCGTATTATTGTTCATGAAAAGAAAAATCTCCAATTTTTTTTTTTCTAGTTGCATGAAAGATCATCCCGATCAAGGAAGGGACGTGTTTGGAATTGTCTGGGAGGGACGTAAGCGCTTTTATACAAATAAAATTAATACTAATTTTTTTCATTCTGCATGTGTAATGATTTTTTATTTAAGAAAATAAATAAAATAAAATAAAATAAAACAGTTATTGTAGAGAGACAATAGTGGGAGAGAAAAATGGGGATTGTGGGATTTTTTTTATTTATTTTTCTTAATAAAAATCTACTTTGTAATTGTCATATTTACACTTGTGATTGAATTTATTCTCAAATTTTTTGAATTTTTCATGGTTAAATCTGACAAAAATTTTAATTTTAGCTAACAAAATCTCTTCTTTTAATAATAGTATAGATATTACAAATATAAAAGAATTACAAATATATACAATGTGTCTTTGGGAAAAACTACTTTTTGGCTAGAGAATTCCATGCATATCCTAAATTAGTATGTTGTGGTTTAAGGTGACCTCTTCAAACCAGGAAGGAGCCTTTTGCAACTGCATAGTATAGAACCAACAGGGTGCAATGCAGCTATTCCATCAAAGAATTTTTACCATGATTTAAGAGATTTCAAGCTTCGTATGTGACCGGCACTTCAAATATAATTCTAAGAAAGGGACTTCTCAACATTAACTCCCACCTTCAAAGATTATCCTATGGGCTATAGCGCCAACATTAGCTACTACCGTCGAGTATCAAGATTCTAGGATACTAAAGATCGGACAAGAACTGTGCAATGTAACCTGAATCATGGATAGCAACATTGGTTATCAATTGATTCCATTCTGTACTTCTCATGCTCATTCAAAAACCAAACACGGCAGGCGACACAAAATTTCAATTCCAAAGAGTACCCAAGTGAAAGAAATCAAATACAAGTTACAATTACTGCACCTGTTTTGGGCTTCAATACACTTAAGGGATACATCCTTCCAAAAGGCTTTTTCCCATAATTATATGGTCAAATAACTAATGTACATTAATCTACAAAATGAACTTCACTCCTACATTTCGGAAAATTGGCCTCTAACCACTCGCTAACCCCCTCCCCTTCCATCTCTATAGTAACCACAACCACCAAAAACAGAACTTGTCAAAGGGGCGAGCACTACATGGAGCACATATTTGTGCCCTTTCTATCACAAAGCCAAAAATGAGCAAAATCAAGCGAGCAACTTGTGAAGAAAAGCAAAGAGAAAATTGGATATAGAAAGTCAATGCTGATGATATGTTTTACATAAGCAAATACTGCAAGCCTCAAAAGGCCAAGTGAAGAGTAGATATGGCCCACATTGTGAGTATGATTTTCTTTTTCATCTTTCTGCCCCTGCGATGGCACTATACAGTATTTGCTCCTACCATAGCGATGGAAGCCATAGACCAAATTCATCCTCTTCTGTCAGTTCACTCCTTCTCTTCCAAAGTATGTTTGCCTGGGACCACTTTCTAGAGCCAAGCACATTCGCAAGTTGAATAAAGAGAACAAACAAATAACCCCAACGGCTATTAAAGTTCTGAAAAATAACTTACGACCCATTTACAGCCATTTCCGGTGAGGATTTCGGTGGTATCAACGGGCAGTCCTCTGCGCCCAACTGTCTATTCTCCAGAGTGCCATGCAAGCAATCAGAGGAGCCTCTAGAACTAGCAGGCTCATTCTCCTTACGATCCTCCTCATCTGAACTGTTGTTATTGGAACAGCTTCTAGAAGCAGCACTATCATTCTCTAGAGAAACATCATCTGAGTTCTTAACCCCATCAGCTGTTCGACTAGAATGCATACTGATTGCAGCTTTCTTATTTGGTAGCACCGACGGGTTTAGATTTGTACAAAAAGCAGCAAAAACACTTTCTTTTGGCTTTGGGTTTTTACCCAACCGTTGCCTCTTTGTTAGCTCAGGCTCCCTATCCTTAGAAGCCAATTTCCTCTTCAACTTAAGGGACTCCATTGTTCCTTCATCTTCCTCAGAAGTATCAGGCTGCTTCTTGGGCGGTGGCTTGTAGTCTTCGTCATCCTCATCGTCATCATAGTCTACCAGCCCAACAGACCTTGGACACAAAAATCAACGTGAACATGTGGCCGTATAGAAAAAGTATTCTGAAAATGCAATCCTTCCATCCTCTACACTAGAGCAGGCAATACCTGGATGGTGGTTGGCTTGCAGCAACTCCATTGGATAAAACAGCTTGAGGTTGTGTCTGTACTTTTTGGGTATTTGACATGGATGCAGATGCTGTGTCTTCTTCATCACTAGTAAAAGCTCCACATTTAGCTCTGTTAGTGAAATTTTAGCAGCAAAAACCAGTGTCAATACTCATACAGAAGTTCAACACAAAAGACATACCTGTCCTCATTAAAATAGTCTTCTTCTTCTTTCTCCAAAGCACGCTCATCACCTCGTTTTCTATTGTCCGACACATTAACGGTTCCTTTCGTTCCAAAACTTTCTAGGAACTGCAAAAATAGTCAGATATGACATCTTACAAGTTACAATATATGTTGGAGAAAATCCAGAAGGAGCATAGTACCTGCTCATGTTTAACTTTTAGAGAGTGAACGGACGACAAATACTCAAATTTGACCAACTGAATCCAGAATGAATCAACCAAGTATTTAACCAAAGATTTCAGATTTTCCTGCAGAAAAAGAAAAGTACATTTATATGAACCAACACAACGGAATAAACTTTTAAGTTCCAAAATACTAAGGTCTGAAAAAAATTGGCACCTTCCGGATGTACTCAAAAAGTTCCAAAACAGCTGAGTTTAGCAGGTTATATCGATTGCCATTACCAACAAATGCATCGATAATTGGTTTGAGAAGGTTGTTCCTCACAATATGATTTATCAGATGTTCATCCTACAGTTCAGAACATTATTATTGTAAATGTTGATCAATAACTCGAGCAAGAGAAAAGATAATGAGTATCCAAGGCAGTAGAGAGAGAGAGAGAGAGAGAGAGAGAAAGAGTACAACAATGCTAAAACAAAATTAAACTCACATGACGGGAAAGTATGGTGCGAACAAATCTAACTGCAGCAACAACTAGATATTTTTCCCTTCTTTGTGTAAGCAGCAAAACTTTATCTATAACATTATTTAGAAGAAAGTTACACCTGCAATGACAAAAGCCAAACATTCCACGTTATAAGTCAGCAGTGGACATCAATTCTGAAGTTTGCAGAAAGTCCAAAATATTACTTTATTCTGTATGGATGGTGTAGAACACAAAAGCAAAGCAATTCGCATATGTTTGACAGTACTTCAGGCTTCGCGACAGTCGGAGGTTCAACTCTTTCACCATAGCATGAAGACGACTGAGCATTCCCTTCAGAAGGACATGACGCTGTTATAACATCAATCAACTGACCCAGATGCTTCTCATAGAAAATCTCGATGATTGTATCCCTCTGTGTACAAAAGTAAGACAAGATAGACAAACTCAATAACCAAGTAATCCAGGATAGGCAAAAATAAGAAGCATCGAAAAGAAATTATTCCTTACATGCAAGTTTTACTGACAAGATTTTTCCAACAATTCAGCAGAAATATAATAAACTACAAATCAACATTCACAATGTTACACCTGCAAAATAAACTTGGGATGTATTGCAGACTCTAAAAAGAAAGTTCCCCTACATAAGCAAACATATAAAGCTTCTACAATTCTGCCACTGAAGTCATCAAAGTAAAATAACCAAAATAGACCCAGAACCAATTGAATCAGGAAAAGTAACAACCAACATAGATTTGAATGTGGAGAATTTGATTAATGAAATAAACAATTAAAGCACTCCTCCACTAAAAAGTGAAGCAAAATCATTACCCAAAAAGAAAAAACGATGGGTACAGCTATCCAGAAGTTAAGGTTCACAACAAAAAAAATTATTTGATCAATGCAATAACTAGAAACTAGAAAAAGGTTATTTCCCCTAAAATGACTCAAAACCGAAGGCAGAAAGCCTCTAAAATGACTCAAAACCTAAGTCAGAAAGCCTCTCATTATACTTGTAATATCACTCATAATGTCTCTGATGGCAATCTTACTTGGGAGGTAAGAATCCATCAAAGGGTAAAACAGACAACTATCATTGCAAAATGTCGACAACGAGAATATAAAAAATGTCTGGAAAAGAGATAAATATACACATGCACATACAATGTATGTCAAGCTCCAACCCACATGAACCTAGAAGTCAATGATGGTAGGATGAATCTTAATCACAAGGGAGCAGTTTGGCATTGGACTAAAGAATGTTCATATAAATAAGAACAAAAGAGGAGAAGAATGATGAATCCACAGCATTAGATTGCAAGTTGACTGCAGATGAGGTCACCTAAAGAGTGATTGCCATATAGTGCAGTTCAGTGATGACCCAACTGACCATGAACAATTCATGCATACACACAAGAATAGGCAGAACTGTAACTACATATTTCTTGCCCTACTTATGTATATAGTTAAACATTCAAACACAAAAGTACAATAAAATTTTACCTGTGCTCCTGACAATGTGTATGAATCTAGTAGACTACGAAGAATTTCAAGGAACTGGCAGTGCATGTTGTCTCCAAAATCTGTAATCATTCCTTTAACCTGCAAGTAGAAAATTAAATATTAAATTGACAGGGGAACAGAAACATGCTTACTAAAAAAAATAATACATATATACAATGTATCATTGATCTTAATATGACTTCTCATGCCATAAAACATCCCATCTATTTAAAATCCACCTTTAAATCATTTGCTAGGTGTGGTAAGGAGTGATACACATATGTTTGTAGTTTTAATGCACAACATTGCATATGACAATTCATTAATTAACAGGTACATACCAAGAGACCTAAAAGTGGAATTCCTTCCTGGCGAACAACATAGGTACGCAGAAGGTTTGGGTCCTGGTTCATGAAAAGATTGAGAATATCTGTCCTGCATCCATCATAATCACTTGTTGTGAGGAAGGCATATGAGGATAAATGAACGGAGAGCAAGAAGAGGCAGACTTATGAAGAAGACAAATACTTAATATCATGATTTACCCAGTTAATACAAGCTTTTTGTCTTGACTCTGCAAAGCATCACTCACAATGTCAAAGATTCCTTCATTCATAAGATCCCTACAAAAAATTTGTGCTTCAACTGTTAGAAACAAAAACATTCCTCGAGCAAATCTTTATATTTTGCTAAACATCGAAAAGATTAACAGCCAAAAAAAAAGGCAGGGCTATGAAAGATAATGACAGGTCAATAAATACGATTTCAGAACTGCGAACCTAAATAGCCGAAGCTGCTGAACCATCTGCAGGCTCTTGCTTAGACTACAAAACTCATGCAAGAAATATACCTGCATTGTGAAAGAGAAGAAAAACACGAGACTTGGTAAGGTACAGATAAGAAACTAACCAGAGAACTACAGCCACAGACTCCAAAGCTACTAAACTCAAATGTCACTATCATCACCACAACTACGTTGACCACATCAAAATCCTGCCTACTAAATTCAGTAAATTATAATGATATCAAAACAGTAACTACACAAATAGTTTATTGACAAGACAATTAACTATAATTTGATTTCATTCTATGAACATATTGAAAGTTTCATGGAACCAAATGAAAGAGTACTAACAGAATAAAGGATTACCAAATTCTTCTTTGATTCTGCGGAGGTGGATGGTGACCTTAACCTAGCAAACAATTCCTGAATAAAGGTACTGTCGTCCTTTAGCAGAGAAACAACCTATAACAGAACAAGAAAATTAGGCATAACATCACATAGAGCTCGATATGTTTAAAGGATGAGTAGTAAATTCTTACGATAGCATTATTTCCGTGAATTATTGAATTGAGATTTGCAACTGTGCCCTCATCCAACACTCTAGCCAAGACAACATCCTAGAAGAAGTAGTACAGAGTAAATATTTCCACCAAAGCCAACAAAAAAAAAAAACAGAGATAGACAGGATACACATAAAACATCCAAACCTTTAAATAACCAACTTTGTATGTCTGGTGTATCTTTGACAGAACCAAGGAATCTTTAATCGGTATGGCCTACACAAAGCGGGTTAACAAATAGCATTACATATAGGGAAAAGGAAAACCAACTGTCATGTATGTCAAAATGCCTCCAACCACCCCTGCCCTTGCCATCAAATCCCAATAACATGATGGAAGCCAATTTTTACCTCTTTGAAATCAACATGCTCTTTTAGAAAGTTACGGTAATGTTGGACTTGAGGTACTTCAGGATCATCTGCAACCCAAATTTCAAGTAATTCAGCATCATCATTCAAATAGAAGTGAAACCTAAAGAACTAAGAACAAATCAACCAACCACGCTACCACTAATTTCCAAAAGGGAAGCTTGTGATAAGAGAACATAAACCAATAACGAAACTCACACTCAAGGGAACCAATTATGTCCATGATTAAATCATCACCAAATATTTTCTCAAAGATCTGAGGACTATTCAGTAGAACTGCAGGTAGAAAACACATCATTAGTAAAAATAACATAAGAAATTCTTCTATTTAAGTGCAATATTCTGTGGATAAAATTGAGTAAAAAGAATACTTACTGATCCCCCTTACTATTTTGTATAGCATGTGAAGACCATCAACATTTTCCAAGTCTTCACAGATTCTAAATAGGCCCATAAGCTTACGGAAAAAATCTTGCTGGTGCAAATAAAATAAAATAAAACCATTACGAAAAAAAAAAACACGGTAAAAACTAAAAAGCAACATTCTAATTATAATATGACTAACAAGCTGTAGGGGAAAGTTACAAAGACACACAAATTATACGAATAAAGATGAGTACAGTAGACCTACTTTAACAATTGCTTTCTTAATGAAATGAGAAACCTACAAAGTCATTTGAAGCTTACATCACTTAACATCAGTTCTGTCAGTCGCATCTGATCAGCAATGCCACTCTCAGCCACAGTCTGCAAGACAAAACCAAATGCATTGTCATCTTTCCCATGTATGATGAAACGTAAGAAAGTTTTTAGGGTAAATGAACATCATCTAGTGAGCTATAGAAAATTAATCAAAAATATAAAAACAGCAAAGATAGAAAACAATAATTTAATATACAAAAGAACTGAATAACACCTTAAGGATTAAAGGAAGTGTAGATAGCTCAACTGCAGGCAGTTCCCTCAACTCACTGTTTGCATTGTGAAATGTCTCATCTATAAATACCAAAAAAGTTAGAAAATAATCTCCAAATCAATTCTTGTGTGGCATTAAAAGGTACCATCATGAAAAAAATCCACATTCAATTTTAGTCAGAATAGATGACAGCACAGCAAGTGGTAGACAACGGAAAAGAGGTCAAATAAAATCAAGCAGTGCACACTCTAAAAATGCTACAGCATTTATCCTTCCCGTAACCAATAACAGCATCTTATACATAAAAGCCTATTCAAATAATTTAAAAGCACTGCTTAAGAGATACAATCATTCATTCCAAAAGCCACGAACGTCGGTAGCGTTAAAACTTTTACTATCAATTATGGCCAGGCTAGCAAATAGTAGTCCCTTCCTGGCCAAACACAATAGTATTAGTATTAATTAAGCCAATCAGGCTTAGGATTAAATTTTTGCAAAATCCCAAATTTTGCTCTTCATTGATTAAATGTTCCAACAATGAAAATACAAATGTTATGGGTATAACATTTATTATACTATTTTAAGTATCCCAAACCAGTATCCACAACTCCTCCATGTTAGAGAAAGCTGAAAGATAACCCACCCTAAAAGTAGGTGAGGAAAACATTCAGTTAAAAGAATCAATTTTTGCCAAAAAAAAAAAAAAAACCAACAACAACAACAACAAATTGATGCACGCGTAAGGCGGGTGATATTGATTCGAACCAAAATTGATGATTATAAATTCATGATTAGCAAGATTATATTCATAAATCATAAGAGGATAAACATCTAGATAGATGCATCTCTTTTGAAGTGATTTTGCATCGCACTTTAACAACTAACCAGTATTTAGCTCTCATCTGACAACATTATGCAATTAATACTGATAAAGCTTTACACAATCACTAAAAGTTTTAAGCTTCAGAAAACTTCCATAGACTATATTCCTTCTGCAGGCAGCCAAAATGCGATCAATCTATTCTAACCAAAAAAAGAGTAAATGAATCTGGTGTATAACTTTTAGCTCCAAACTTTCATGGACAATAAATTGTGACAAGCTTCTGATCTGCTACTAGAATTTGTCAAAAAGAAATTGTGGAACTCTTCTAGAAGTTGCGAAAAAAATCTTGCCAGACGCAGTAATGACCAGGAACTTCAATCCCTGTAATTCCTGTATTCCACTAGTGACACTCACTGATCTAAGTACATATCCTCACATTACAAATATGAAATACGAGGTATTCTTTTCAATACACAATTCACATCCAAAAGGGGGCTGGGAATGTGCTCCAAAGCAGAATAAGAGAATATGAATTGCTTGGAGAAGTTTTTATATAGCCAATGAACAAAGCTGCCCGATACCCACTGTCAATGCCAGACAAGAAACAGCTAAACACATGATTCACATCCAATAGGGGAAGAGTAATGTGCTCCAAAGCAGAATACAAGAATCTAAATTGCTTAGAGAAGTTTTATATAGTTAATTAACAAAGCTACCCGACACCTGATGTCAATGCCCGAAACTGCTTAAAGACCTAGCTGAGGTTAGGTTTTTCAAATGCAAACAACAGCAACAAGGGCAATACATGTTTGAGCAAAATTTATTAGAAAAATACATCCAGTGGAAGATCAGAAGTGTGACACTATCTAGCTGATACTTACTATTGAGAGAACTAAAATGTAGACTCCTTTGCACACTGCATATGTTGTCCCTGAATGGAAAAGCAAATAATTAGAGGTTTCAGAAGATGCAATACTCACTACCTGGTTTATTATAAGGAAGAACAAGGGAAAAATAATTCAGAAGTTACCATATGTAAGAGCAGCCAGTCGATTCCTGGAAGCTGAGTGCTAATTCCGTAGAATACTCAGGATCCCTCCATGAGATAATTGTATCTGCAAAGAAGATAGTCCAAATTGAAGAATTCAGCATCTATCCTGACCACTTGAGGACACCTTATAATAGGAAAAAAAAATTATAACCAAAAATACCTTCTTGCTTTCTGTAAATATCATCTGAGCTGATACGATGAAGAAGTAACGTCTCATTATCGTCTTCATCAATAACAAACAAACCCAGTTCTTCAGACCTCTGTGTTACAACAATTTTGAATTTAATCAAAATGTAAAGCAGTTTCATTCAATCATTTTCATAAATTCATCATCTCTATAGATTAACACAGATCAAAATCAATCAGATTAACAAACCTCCATATAGTCAATAGTGACATGCCCAGTTCCCTGATCATCCCATTTTCCATCTTCATTCAGACGGTAGACCTTAACACGCTGAGAATTGCAAAACAAAAGAATTAGACAAACATGACACACTACATTAAATTTAAACAAAAAACACCTTAAACAACATTATTTGATTAGATTGAGTTATACACATTAGCTCTTTGACACTACCTTACAAAGGAAGAACGCTTACACAATCAAAATTACAGTTGAAGAGGGGACAAAAGACAGCAAATGCAGTGAAATGTTATACCAATAGGATGTGCATAAAATATATATGCTATGAAACAAACGCATATGTGTGTCAAACGCAGAGGTCCTCATAATAGCTATCCAGTTGAGACAAAGTGGATGTGATAAGGAGTACTACAATTCAGGAGGGTACATAACAGGTTGAAGAGGGGACAAAAGACAGCAAATGCAGTGAAATGTTATACCAATAGGATGTGCATAAAATATATATGCTATGAAACAAAGTGGATGTGATAATAATAGTGTGTCAAACGCAGAGGTCCTCATAATAGCTATCCAGTTGAGACAAAGTGGATGTGATAAGGAGTACTACAATTCAGGAGGGTACATAACAGGAAGTATAAACTGCATCCTTGTGTCCATATGTTCAATCAAACACATTTACAAAGCTGACTGTCATGGGCATGAACATGACACTGGCAATGAACAATGCCTAAAATTTTTTCTTCGTCAAAAATGACTGAAATGATGACATCAACAATGAAAATTTGGAAGCATCTATCCAGAGGAGTTCCTTCTTCTTCTGGGAGAACCCTTTTTGTATTTTGAAATTTAGATTTGAATCAAGTCAGATATACTGTTGTGTAAGGCATGCTAAAGGACATTGTTTGCCACTGCCTGTTACTGAGAGTCCCCGCGCGGTTGGTTCTGATTGGTTGGTTTTAGTAACCCGGCTGTGACGGTATCGCGCCTCTCAGTCTTGGATCGTTTTTGGTTGGGATAATTTAGTTGAGATGTGAGGTGGCGCGCTACGATTAGAGAGGAGGTTACAATCATAAAATGAGTGAACCTAGAGCTTGCTTTTTATAGAAACAGTTTTTGTTTTAAATTCCGTCTCCTTCTGTACTGGGAGATTCTAGGCTTGAAAGGATTTGGAGTGCAAACTTGGGGCACTGGCAAACTCTTTGAAGCTGAAAAACGTAATTTTAGGAGAACAAACCACAACTAATTATTTATGCATCACATATGGAACTAAATGTAAAACCATAAAAAAAAAATTGATCTGTACAGGAGTCTGCATTATCATGTCATAATTATTCCGAGGTTTTCCAAGCCGGAATGTCCATAACATGTTCGTGCCTCAATAAATTCATTAATTCCACAATCATGGAATCTTTATAATACCATAAATGAGGTAATTACCAAAACCATTAGATGATATTAGTAGTCAAAATTTTAAAAGCTCACAATCCATATAGAAATATAAAGGCCTGGACAAAATAAAAATTAAATTTAGAAGAAATGATGGAAAAATTACCATAAGACAACTTCAAATTAATTCTATTACTTTCCATCTAATAAACATGATAAATACAATTAGTAGCATTATATTTCAGCAATGCACAGGATATCACACTAGTACAAATGGTTATTAGGATTTTCACATTAGCCTCCAACAATAGGTCGTCATTACAACAAATTATAACCCCTGTGACGATCAACAAGTTGAAAAATTTAATATGATCAAAGCACTAACTGATGTGATTTTTGAACAAAGACCCAAAAAATTTTGTTGACCTCTAGAATGAGAATTGAAGAGTCAATATGAGCTATTATGTGTTGAAAAAATTAGGGTATAACCATAGTGGTTCAGTGGATGCAATGAGTCACCCCACGATAATATTAAAGATGTGGAACTCACACGTCTTGCGTTCGAACACTGAGTTAGTTTAGTGTTATTTACTAAATTATAAACGTGGTTAAGGGAGGGGCAACAATGCTCTGTTGGCCGTCTGAACCCCCTAGCAGATTAATCTCTGGGTCTAAGAAGTCTTTGAAATAAAATTAAAAAAAATTGGATGTGCTAATGAGATTTCACTACCCACACAATTATCATTAATTTTCTGGTAATGGGTTATAGATAGACGAATGAGATTCACACTCCCCATTTTATAATCTACACTCCATGTTTTCTTTTTTAGTATATTAAATTTTGTCTTTTGCCAGTATGGATTGTAAAACATGTGATGTTAAGATACTAAAAAAGAAAACATGGAGTGTGGATTGTAAACTAAAGAGAGTGAATTTCACTCCCCTATTAGATAATGTGAACTTATGACTGGTATGTGCCGTCCAAAAGCTAGTTTTCTAGCACAGTGAAATACATAGAAAATTTGTACAATCGCTCGTCAGCAACTTGTCGCCTAATGAAGTAATTTGCTATAGAAGACCAATAACTCCACATGAACAAAACGACCGTCCAAAAGCTAGTTTTCTAGCACAGTGAAATACATAGAAAATTTGTACAATCGCTCGTCAGCAACTTGTCGCCTAATGAAATAATTTGCTATAGAAGACCAATAACTCCACACGAACAAAACGACAACTATAAAACAGCATTCTTCCAAATCTTATGGTTGCAGGATAAAGACACCACCAATAACCAAAAAATACATTAAAACTAAACTGCAAGCCACCTTCCACAGGTTAACCAAACCAAAACTAGGCCGGAGCATAGGTATGGATATTGGCATGGAGCTCAAAATGCTCATTAATGAAGGATGTCAAACATAGAGCTCGGGAACTCCCACAAACGGCTACCACTGAAGGACACCTTTCAGTGTCCAATAACATCAAGATTTATATGCAGCTCAGACAAGCTGTGCACACCAAAAGATTTGTGCTCAGGCAATCCCACAAATGACTACCGCTGAAATCGTCCCCTGTGAAAACTGGTCGAATATTGTTCTCCTTCAACTTATAAAGGAACATAAACCACTGAGACCCCTCGAGATTTCACTATTTCTAATTACATGAGCAAACCTTTGCAACACACTCTTGACCCCTTAGCAGTACCTTTGACAATAGTTTAACCGCACATCAATCGAAAGTTTCCAAATCGGGCAGGATTCCATAAATTTTCAGAAACCATTCTCTCCCTAGCTTCCGGCCGACCTGACCCAAACCCAGAAAACAGACTCGGTCGCTGTTTCCTTTTCCAGCGACCCCAGGCCACGACACCGACCCAGTTCTGTTCGCCTCCTCCATCTAGTCCTCCCTACGGTGGTCTCCAACGGCGATTCACACCAAGCACGGCTGATTGAGGTTGTGAAGTTTGACGTTAATTGACTCGATCAGTTCTCCGATCTCCGACGACTGTGGGACTTGAAGCTGGTCTTGTTTTTCTCCTAGCAGCGTCCTCTTTCAATCCTTGGGGGTTTGGTTGATTGATTTCCACTAGAGGAGCATCAACTCACGGTAAACAATGGTTTTTGGCTTGCAGCGGCGATTTGGGCCTAGTTGGGCTTGGCTCCAGGTATTAAAGTTGATCCTCATTGTGTAAACTCCTTTTTCGATAGTTGGATCTTACTGATTTTGAGTTTGGCACGACAGCACATGGGATGCACTTGGAGCCGTCTATGGCGGCGTGTGGTAGAGCATCCGGTGATGTTTGGGGCAGTTTCTTTCACAAATTATCATCTACTCATCAATACGAGCATTTTGATATATGGTTTGTGGCATTTGGAGATAGTATAAGCATGTTATAGTTTTTTAGCGATTTCAATTTGCTCGGTTTTTTATCTGTGAGGATCCGACTGTTGGATCAACTTGTTGTCTTGACATATTGATCATAAGAGTGTTCCAGATACTTTGGGTGGTCTCGGATGTTTAATCGCTTTGTGTTTCATGTACTGAGATGAGACCGTATGCGATTAGGTATTTGACGAAGTTGTCTTGGATGAATATTTTGTGATTGTGTTATCTCGGTTCTATAAGAAGACGTAGTGAGATTCAGAGATGAGTAATCTCACAATATTCATTTACGAACATAATTATCTTATCGTTTTAGGAGTTATTTATTTAATTGCAAACTATAGTTAGTATTAGTGACATTCATGAGTGAATGACTACATGTGTGTGTGTGTGTATTTACGTGAAATATATGTGTATCGATGATTTTGTTGTGATACAAGCAATATGTGTGAGTCGATTCATTTATTGTTTTAGGGTATAACTTTCAGGAAATAATATATTGTGGAAAATGATATTTTCTATTGTTTTAAAACATGTTTGAGGATTTGGGAGTCACAAGTTGGGATTTCTCTTTTGAGTTTTGGGTAATAATTTCAGGTTCGGTGTAACCATTTTAAATGTTTTGATCTGACGACCGGTGGTCTGAGGATTTGGAAGTCATAGGTTGTGATTTCTTCTTTTGAGATTTGGGTAACATTTTGGGTCCAGTGTGACTCGTTAAATGTTTTGATCTAAGGGTCAGGTTGGCCTAAGGATTCGGAGTTGCAGGTTATGACCTCAGTCAATATATTGGGAATACACCTTTGGCCAGGTAAGTGGTTACGATCAGTTAGAGCTCTAGTTTGTCTGCCATAGTATCTCATGGATCTAAGTAGGTTACAACTCCTGGGTACATATTTTTGTCCAGGTTGGACCAAAGTATCATATGTTCATTTTATATGATTTTGTCACGAGGTAACTTGTTGTATTGTCATTTTGGGAAAAGGTGTTGAGTTTTGGAAGGATTCATTGCGTGAGTTGCTTCTTTGAGTTTTATTGTCCAAATTGGACCAGATTTTCGTATTGATTTGTTAGGTTAACATTTTATATGATTGTGTCAAAGTGTGATTTGTATTGTTTCTTTTGGAAAAAGAATATTGGGTTTTTAAGGAATCATGGTGTGTGTTTCTTTTCCTTGAGTTGATAGGTTTTCCTCGGGATTGGTGTATGTTGCTTCCTTAAATTGAATCGTGGATTCCTTGTGCTTTTGGTGTGAGTTATTTTCTTCGTTATTCATGTGAGTTGTGTGGTTTTTTATTTTTGAGTTTACTCATACAAGCTTTCAAACGCTTTACTTAGTTTGTTGTGTGGCAACCTGGTGCATTATTCAATGGTGTAGGGGTTAATCCTGCAGGTCAGTGTAATCGCGAGTGAAGCTGAGTTCTAATAGCAGATGTACTGGTAGGAAGATATTTTTGTGGGTTTACTGTTGTTAAGACTTCTGCTGTGTAGTGAGCTCTGAGGAGCATTTACTTATTATTTTGTTATTGTAACTTAACTCGTAAACCTGTGTAATGTAATATATGACTCTATAGAGTGAGTCTATATTGACATTGTGTGTTTAGGGCATCAGTTTGTACTTGGTTAAAAAAGAAAAAGTTTTTCAAGTATTTTGTATTGATGACTGAACTATTCACGTCTAGTATAATTGTGAGATTATCTTGATTTTTAATTGTTTTAAAAATCGGGGCATGACATTGACAAACTAGATATATGGGCAACTCCATTTGCTTCACAACAACAACATACCGTAAAGATAAAGCTCATACAAAGCCTTTGAACAATTAAATATGCTTTCCCACTATGCTGTGGACCATAACATACTCCGGCAACACTTTGTTTCATCCTACCATTAGGAGATTAGGACCATTTGATAAGGACTCGCCTCCTCTTTAGAACAAACAAGGCACTTTGAGTGCACCCACAAGCATTCAGCCCGACTCTCCCTACAACAACTGGATAAGGACTTACTGGAATCAAACACTTAATAACTAAGAAATAAACTAAACAACTAAAACAAAATTGTTTGAGTAAGACCAGCGTAAACAACGACCAGTCAAACAAAAACGGCCTACTGACCCAAAATGGTCCATCAGCAATGCCCAGTCCCATACTAAACTAGCTAGCATCCCTCTAACAAGCCCAGCTCAAGCGAGCACCTGCACCATCAAGCCACCACCCCAATCACTCCTTCATTGATATCAGGCCTCCATCGCCACCAATCCGTTGTCGTCGTTGGACCTCCTACGACAAATACCATCCACCTCTACGATCCTAGATCTTCCTACTTCCATCCAAATCGCAACACAATCTTGATATCAGACCACTTATTTCCACCATTCTCCTCATCCATGGTGTTGTTGCCCACTATCCTACCATAGCATTTAGGATCCTCCCGACACCGATCACACCTCTCAACCACAAACCAGCATCTGGTGCAATCACCTCCTCCACACGAGCACGACGAGGAACATGACCTGTCCACCCAAATCTGGGAGCTGCATACATGCCCAACGACACCACAGCCTGTCCGGCCGTACACACTGTTCACAAGTGAGGCCAGCGAGAAGCGCCAATGCCGAGGCGCAATCTGACATGCGCTACTACTACCAATGACGTTTTCTAGTTTTCTCTCTCTAGGGTATTTTCTCTCTTTTCACTTCGCCTTTTCAACTACTACTCCATGGTTTTGAGAAAACCAATTTGTCAACATAACCATGCAAACATTGGTGATGTTGTTTGGTGAGATTAAGCTCAAAGTTGGCAAACATTCACACCCAATTTTTTGGGATGATGTTTGCATGTAGTTCACACATTAGAGAGGAATGGGGCTAGGAGAACTAACCAATTTCAAGAAAAGGCAACAATTGCATGCATCATGACCCAAAAAGGCTAAAAATTCTCTTTAGGATTAAATTCAGTTTACCCCCCTAAGGTTTGGGGGTAACTTCATGTTAGTCCCTGTGGTCTCAATTTAACCAAAAACACCCATGAGCTTTTCAATTTCAATCAACCGTGTCCAAACCCTCCAAATTGGACATTAACTCTAACAATGGGGCCCACTTTATGAGGTAAAATTGTCATTTGAAGACAAAAAAATTCTCGACAAAAAAAATCCATCTTCTTCTTCCTTCAATCCCACTCCGAGTCTCTCTCTCCTCTCTCTAACCTGTTCTGATCTCAATTCCTATTTCACCTCCCTCTAAACTCCAAACCCTAGAGTCCTAATCCCTAAACCCTTCTTCCTTTACCTCAATCCCACAAACCCAAAAACCGCAAGACCCATGCATCTCTTCTCTCTAATCGGGTCTGATCCGTTTTGTGTCTTGCGGTGTGCGAGCTTTTTAAAGGGTCTGAATCTATCCCCATCACCATGTCGATGAGGGTTCTAACAAGAAGCAAATTCACATCCTATCTCCGTAAGTCTTCAATCTTTTGCTCACTTTTGCAATTTTGACTGCCTTGAATTGCACCACTCATTGGCTTCGCAAAACCCTTTTCTCAACAAACCAATCTCCATCCAAATTCTAGAGTTTCTGCCAGCAGGTACGCTGGGTTCACTTTGAATTGACTGAATTCTCATAGGAAATGGGGTTTTTTGTAACACTTGAAGTTTAATTACTTTGAGGTTTAGACTATGAGGTACAGGAAGTTAAAGAGTTTATCTACTTATAATTTCACGGCATGCAGTTTACCTGGAGATTCAATGGTTGGACTTGTTGTTGCAAATGGTGTCTTCAACTTCTTGAACTTATACGAAACTTTATTGGTTTGGAGGCTTGTGTTGGCCGGTGGATCTCCGCGCACCCAATCCTCACCGACCAAGCTCTCTTTTGTCTCAACAAGTGTGAATTCCCTCTCAAGATCCAGCTCATCATCGTCCTCAAAGAGTTCTCCGGCTCGCACTTCACTTCCGACCTGAATTCTCTTCTTGTTCTTCATTTTGTGCTCTTGGTTTTTTGTTTTCCTCATTTGCTATGCCTAATTTAGTGTTCTGTAGCCACCAGGTATGAAGAAAGTGATGGTTTTGTGAGATGAATTTAATTCTGTGATGGTTTTGAAGAAATGGTTTCTAGTGGCTGATTTGGTTTTGTAAAACGGGTTTAATTTTGTGAACAATTTCAAAACGAGGGGAGAGTGATTATTGTGTGTTTAGGAGCTTTTGCCCTCTACTTACTAGTTCAGGTATCAAGGAAGAAGATAAGGGCTAAAAATGTAATTTAACTTCTCAGGTGGGTCCAAATGTGAAAGCTAACATCCATGCCAGCAGTTAACGTTCAATTTGGACGATTTGGACACGATTGACTTAAATTGAAAAGCTCAGGGGTGTTTTTGATAAAATTGAGACCACATGGACTAACATGAAGTTACTCCCAAAAACCTCAATGGGGTAAACTGAATTTAATCCTAATGTTAAATGTGGTAGAACTTAGACTTTCTCTCTAAAAAAAACCCTAACCTCTCTACGTCGCGCTTGTCTCTCTTTACAGGTTCGTCACCTTGTCATACGGCACGCCCTCGTGGCGACATCATTGGATAAGCTTTTAATGTTGTAATGGCCGATATGGGACAGTCCTTAAGTAGACCTTGCCAGAGTGGAGACTAGTTGTTGCCCGAATTGGGTTTGGTTTGGCATGGGTTCCAGATAGGAAGGTGGGAAAGACGGGCGGTGGTTCATTGGTTAGCAGAGGATGCCGTGGTCTACAAGGCAAGACCTTACAACCCATCATTTCTCGAAGTTGTCGGAAGGGACAGATCTGGTTGGCCGGATTATATTGGAGGCAGGCATGGGGGCTGATCGAGGTTGTTTTAGCTTGGGTGGTCATGGTTGCACATTGGTTTCTGCCTGCCCCATTTCAAAGATTGGTTGGTCGGGTCGGGTTTCGAAAAGCATAGGTAGGGGTCAGGATGGTAGTGGGAATCCTAGTAAGCCGCTGGTACGGTGGCAACTTTAGTTCTCAGCTTGGGCTTAGGCTAAGAATTGAATGGGCCTGGCCTTCTATTCTAGTGCCCAATCTATTTTACTTTTTACTTATGTTGTTTTTTACTATTAATTAGATATGGCTTTATGTCAGCAATAAGTCCCTACAATTTTGTGGTTGGGCGACGTAGAGTTTGTCCTTGACTGCACACCTTGTGTGCCTCATTTGTCCTAGTTAAGCGGCAAGTTCCTTACTTCATCAAATGGTCACAATGTTCTAGTGGCAGGAAGAAACTCAGTGTCACCATATTCTTTTTGCGATGACAACATAATGGGAAAACTGATCTTATTAGTATATTATGGCTTCAAGTAAGTATATACTTTCTGGTATGTCACCACATTTGTAAAACGAATGGAGTAGTCATATGTGCACTTTTTGGTAATTGGTGCTTGTTAGAATACACTTTTTGTAGATACTCTCGTTATTAAATCAAGACGTTTCTCCTTATGCTTATTGTAATATGAGGTTTGTTGACACCCAAATTTCCACGAGTTCAAATTCTATGAGTCATAAGCAAAGAGGGGAAGTCATCAACCTCGTAACCTAATTGGGCCTTCAAGCAAGCCCATTTCACGTCAAAAGGAAGCTCTCTATTTAGCAAGCGATACGAGAAGCCCAAATTCTCAAACGATTGACATGCATTTTCAAATGAGCCAACACGCTTATTTACCATGCTATACTCGTAGACCCAAGCTACATTTGGGGCTCATACGGCGGGATATGGTGTGGAAGGTAACGGATCATGCGAGGCCCATCGTTATGATAAGGCCCGTCGGTAATTTTGGACTTGGGAACCAAAATTCACGCTTCGAGGGCCAATATCTTAACATGGGCTAGTAGAGAGATGAAAGCAAGCCCAACAAGACTTAGAGCCCACTAGAGTCATTCCTTACCCAAAGCCCACTACATTAGAACCCGTAGCCCAAAAAGACGTTGGAAGTCGTCTTCTCCAAATCA
>BDJD01002933.1:0-18660 GCA_002564525.1 Rosa multiflora | reverse complement strand
GCTGCCGTTATCGTCAAGCCAAATAGCTACTGTTACCATCCAGCTAGTCACAACAAAATTGTTCCTGGGTCACACCTTCGATCGATTTTGGGCCTGGTCTTCGCTCTATCAAGAGGGCTATCGCTGCTAGAAATCCAAAGCACAAACTTGCCCTCACAGGGTTCAAGTATCATGTGCTCCCCTCCTCAATGTATTATGTAGTTTCATTGATGATCAATGCTTAACTGCATACATACTGGCCCTCTTTCAAAAAAAAAAAATTTCACCATGGGAGTTACATGATATGATTGGTTATATAGAACAAACATTTTAGAGTTATGTTAATCAAATCCAACTTCAACAATTACAACCACCCTCTTTTGCAACATTTTCCAAAACTATTAAACCATGTGGAGCGGCTCACAAATACATTAACAACATAAACACACAAATTTTAATCATACAAGGATTGAATTCAATATATTACCATGCGCTTTTACATGAAAATCATTTAATATTTTAATTTTATTAATAGTGTCCCTATGCTTACTAATTTGATCAGTCTAATCCAACCATTGACCAATTCATCAATTTTGACAACTAATTGATGACGTAGCTCAAATGTGACCTACTTTTTTATGACATGGCGATGACTTGGAATGCACACTCAACTCGACTGTTGATGTTGCATTACTGGACCTAGCTTGATGATGCAGCGTGTTTTGATTTGCGGAGTGGGTCTACTTTTGCTTAACAAAAATATGAAGTTCAGGACCAAATGTCAGACTGAGACACATAGCAACTCCAACAGGTTCCCTATAATTTCTGTATAATAGGGAAGCAAAAATCAAAGCTTTAACATCTTTTTCTTCTCCAACTCCAACATGTTCCCTATTTCACAGCAATCTCTAAAATCTCCATATTCTTCCTAAAATTTTAGAGATTGCTGTAAATATAGGGAATTTGGTTTTTTCTTTCCTTACTTTCCCTAAAATAGGGATAGTTATAGGGAATCTGTTGGAGCAAAAGAGACTTATTTTTCCCTAAAGTAGAAAAAAATCAAAATATGGGGAAGCTGTTGAAGTTGCTCTAATCCATACTAAAAGACAACTAAAAATAAACTTGATACCATAGCTTAAAATAATACAGATTTATTTCAATTAACTGATAACTTAAAACAGACTTATAATTTTCTCAAAAAAAAGTTAGAAATTAAAGTAGCTATGCAAACGTGACCCGCATTCAACCTCCATAAATCAAACGACAACCTTTCAATCAGTTTGTCAAAAACAACTATAGAAGAATTACAGAGAGCCTCCACAAACCAAAAAATTGAAAATTTTGAAACTTTTTATAACAAACTCACAACCGATCTTTGCTTAAACCACATGAACTACATCAAACATTCTCAAACCCGAAGGACAACATTGATTTTCACCCCAAATCACGCCATAAAAATCTTTCGTAACTTTTACTTTTTTAATTTTACCGAGATCTCTATTCTTAAAAAAAAAAAAAAAAAATTACTGAGATCTCTTCTTCGATTAAAATTCTCACCGAGAATTACCAGTGACATTACCACATAGATGATTTATAACTTCTACCTCCTTAAGTTTACCGAGATCTCTTCTCCGATTACATTTTCACCGAGAATTACCAGTAACGACATTTCCAACCACAAGCGTAACAATAGGCGCCGCGCGCATTTTAGCATCGGGGACAAGTCGGACAACTAACAAAATCAATATAGCTGTAAAATAGAAAGAAAACCAGAAAGAACGGGGACTAGTTTATCCGCCGCGCTTAGAAATCTCCGTCCCTTTCTCTACTAACTCTCAACTCCTCAGTCCTCTACGGACTATTCGAGGCTCTCCTCTTCTCCCATTCCCATATTAACCACCCTTCCCAATCCCCCTCATTCTCATTTCCTAGATCCCTCTCTCTTTCTTTTTCTCTCTCGCTCCCAAAAATGCAGGCCTCGCTTTCTCTCCCTACTCTCTCCCCCACCATTCCCAGATCAAACTACGTCCTTCAGTCCACGCTGCCTCTCGCTCCCTCCAAGCCGATCAATCTCCGCTTCTGCGGTCTCCGGCGAGAGGCCTTCGGGTTCTCCTCGCTCGGCCAGTCCGACTCGCACCGTTTCCGGCTCGCGGCGGCTTCGCGGTCCAAGAAGGTTTCGGCGGCCTTGTCTGATAATGGAAGCCCTCCGAAGTCGTTCGACTACGACTTGCTCATCATCGGAGCCGGCGTCGGCGGCCACGGCGCTGCTCTCCACGCCGTCGAGAAGGTACGGTTTTCTGACAGTGACACTCGTTTGGATTTTGCTGACAGGTTGTGGCTCTGAGCTTGGGATTTAGCTCTGTTGTTACTGATTAGTTGCTGTTATTAGCTTAAACCTGATCGTAGTAGCTTGGATCGTGTGTGATTTTGCTTGAATAGACTGTATTAGCTAGAAATGGTTAATTTCTGTATGCTTCTGCCTCTGTGAGCGTTGTATTCGATCAAATACAGTCACAGTGTGCATGCAAGAATCGCATTAATTACTAAAAATTTGTACTTCGATGCCGTAGAATTTGATAAGAAATTGTGGCTCTGAGGTTGGGAATCAGGTGGATTATCACTGATCAGTTGCTTTTCTAGCTTAAACTCTAACCTAGTAACTGTATTAGCTAGAAATGGTTATTTCTTTCTGGCTTCTGCTGCTACTATAAGTTGTTTGTTCGATCAATTGCACTCACAACGTGCATTCACAAATGCATTAGGTACGAAATCTTTGTAGTTTGATACCGTATAATCTATACATACAGTCTGTATTGCATGCATGAAAGCGATACATATATTACATGTATATTTGTCACTTAGTAACTACCGTGGTTATTGGTTGACTGCACACTGACAATAACATCATACTTCTGTGGGAATTATTGATCTATGATCTGCCAGCCCTTACTTTGGTTAGTACCAGTTAGTATCTTGACGATCCTTTTTTGCTAACTATGATTCTTAATGAAACAATTGCAGGGTCTGAAAACCGCCATCGTAGAGGGAGATGTGGTGGGTGGAACATGTGTTAACAGAGGATGTGTTCCATCTAAAGCTCTTCTTGCAGTGAGTGGTCGGATGCGGGAGCTTCAAAATGAACATCACCTTAAGGCTTTGGGTTTGCAGGTAAAACACGAAATGCGTGTAGTAATGTATTTGTTAGTTGTGACAGCCTATGTGTCTTACCATTCTTCTTTTGTGCCTTACAACAGGTTTCAGCAGCTGGTTATGACAGACAGGGAGTGGCCGATCATGCAAACAATCTTGCATCAAAAATCCGTTCTAGTTTGACCAATTCAATGAAGTCGCTTGGAGTGGACATACTAACAGGTTTTGGTACAATCCTGGTAAGTCATACATATGATTTTGTGGCAACATGAACAAAAGTTGCAGTACTCAGTTGAAAAATAAATCTAGTTTTATCCAATGCTGAGCTTGTTAGAACATGGTTGTCATTAATTCGATCTATAATATTGCAAGTGCTGGTATCCTCATAATTATTCTAACATTTATTCTAATGAAACAATTCAGGGCCCTCAAAAGGTGAAAGTTGGAGCATCGGACAAGGTAGTAACTGCAAAAAATATAATCATTGCCACTGGTTCTGTTCCTTTCGTTCCTAAGGGCATTGAAGTTGATGGTAAGAATATACTTTCCCCCTCCCATGTATTCAATGGTTGATCAAAGCCTGTTTGGTTTTAGAAGGCATGTAAATTGATTAATTTGAGACCCTTGGTTACTATGTTTAAGGGATAGATAGTGACTGTGTAATGCACATGCAGGGAAGACTGTCATTACCAGCGACCATGCACTAAAATTGGAGTCTGTTCCTGATTGGATTGCTATCGTTGGAAGTGGTTACATTGGTCTTGAGTTCAGTGATGTGTATACAGCACTTGGAAGTGAGGTAGTTCTTTCTTTAATTTTCATTTTCGTATTGTGAACTTTTACTTAGTCTGTGCAAAAGAATGGAGCACATCTACCATTTGAGGCAAATGATTTATTTTTAATAAATACTTGGGTTCTTATAACAATAAAAACCTTGATAAATGTACCACATCTTCCTTTTTGTCGTCTATATTTTTACCACTGCTCTCTAAGAAATGAGGCACGACTTTTGGTTGAGACAAGGGTTACAATGAAATTTGATTTAGGCCTTACAGCAAATACAGACCTTGACCAGGTCAATCTGTAACTTTTCTTTGAGTCTTCCAGCACAATTTATTTGTTTTAATTTTATGGATTGTCTTCTGTATGGCATACCTAACTTTTATTTACTTTAAATTTCTTAGATATGGTTATGTATGATTTGGCAGTTCTTATCTCAACAGGCATTCTAGTTGACTAAGCTATTCTGCAGGTTACTTTTATTGAAGCTTTGGATCAGCTTATGCCTGGTTTTGATCCTGAGATTGGGAAGTTAGCCCAAAGGGTTCTAATAAATCCACGAAGGATTGACTATCAAACTGGAGTATTTGCAAGCAAGGTAACCGGTTGTCTTTTTTTTTTCTCTGAATATTTTCCTCTCGATTGTTGAATCAATTTTTCGTGTCTTCTTTGATTTGTTATAGATCACCCCAGCAAAGGATGGGAAACCAGTCATAATTGAACTAATTGATGCAAAGACCAAGGAACCAAGAGATACTCTAGAGGTAACTGATAGTGTTTGAACTGATGAGATATATACCTTCATCATGATCGTATTTCCATCTGTTACAGGCTAATGTAGTAGTCTGCTCGTAACTCAGTTTTGAAGTGAGGCTTATGTTTAGAATTCCAAATTGATACCCGAGTGTTTTGCTTTTATATCCTGTTGACATGCTATTCACATTCGTAGGCATAAAAGGTTATTTGTAAGACAATTATTATGGGCCCTGACTTTATTCCTCTCCCAGGTAGATGCAGCATTAATTGCCACCGGAAGAGCCCCATTCACACACGGTCTTGGATTGGAGAATGTATGGCATCTTCACTTACTACTTTTTTGGTTTTAAGTTATATTTTTCTCAGAAAAATTGCAGCAATAATCTTTGAAATTGCTGTTCTGCAGATTGATGTAGCAACACAACGTGGTTTTATTCCTGTTGATGAGCGCATGAGGGTAATAGATGCAAATGGCAAATTGGTAGGTTGTGGATTCGTTTTTTTCTTTTTTTTGGCCTAATGTTGCGAGTTCCTTATAAGCACAGACCCTATCAATTATTTCTAATTTGAATTTTGGATATCAGGTTCCTCACCTGTTTTGCATTGGTGATGCCAACGGCAAGATGATGCTTGCTCATGCAGCAAGTGCACAAGGCATTTCAGGTTGGTATAGTATAGCCAACTTTGTTTTTCCTGTGGTTCTCTCTCTCTCTCTCTCTCTCAAAACTCAAATTGATTCTCTTCATAAATTTTCCTTCAGTGGTTGAACAAGTCACAGGAAGAGACCACGTGCTCAACCATTTGAGCATCCCCGCAGCTTGCTTCACCCATCCTGAAATCAGTATGGTTGGATTGACAGAGGTGAGTATGTAGTGCCATGTGTATTGTAAAACATCTATCAAAATTTTATGTTTGTTTTTTGATATAGTACCTGGATTTACTCTCCTTTTTACTTCTCCAGGATTAGTTGTGAAATAAGAGATCTAGTAGGTTTCTATGAACTTTGATAGTTTTAACTGAACATAACAATTTGCAGCCCCAAGCAAGGGAGATGGCTGAGAAGGAGGGATTTGAAGTAAGTATTGCCAAGACAAGCTTCAAGGCCAACACAAAGGCCCTTGCAGAAAATGAAGGAGAGGGACTTGCTAAGGTGATTTTCTGTCTTATGGCTGGTGTGGTCAATGAATTGTCCTTTTTCGTTGTTATCTATTTTGGAGATTGACAATCTTTGTACTGCTTTGTTTTCGTGCAGTTGATATACAGACCAGATAACGGAGAGATCCTTGGCGTTCATATCTTTGGATTGCATGCTGCAGACCTCATTCATGAGGCATCCAATGCAATAGCATTGGGAACACGCATTCAAGTAATCAACTGCCCTCAAGCTACTGTGTTAATGCACATACCTTCATTTGTAGAATTTTCTTTGGAATAATGTTCCTCAAACCGCTAAGTTGTTGAGTTTGTATATATTTTACTTACTGTTTCTTTGATTTTGCAGGATCTCAAACTTGCTGTCCATGCACATCCTACCTTGTCTGAAGTGCTTGATGAACTTTTCAAGTCAGCAAAGGTGAGTTGCTGACATTCAGTTTTCACCTCACTCTGCATATCTGCAGTATGTCTTTACCCACATATCTTTTTAATTCTTGGGGCAGGTTAAAGAGCATGTTTCTAGCCCTCAAGCAGTCGCAGTCTAAGGTTCTCAATACTCGGTATAAATTTTGAAGATATTTGCTTGTGATAGGAAGTTTCAGAAAGTCAAATTACATGGAAAATTACAAGGAAGGACAGAAGAGATCAGCACCCAGAGAAAAGTGGGGACCCGTGGGAATCAGCCGTGGTTGAGATTCGTAGTTTTGTTAAAGGGCTTGAAGAGATACTTGTATGTTTAATGGTTATAGCATGGAGGCTTCATGAGTTTTTTTCATGGCACATAGAGAATTTATTCAAGGGGCTTTGACCTAATGCACAGAATTAGGCCAACGTATTTCCACTTGCACCACCATTTAAATGAAAATGAACTGTTTTGGGCTTAATTCAACTATAAAATTATAAATAATTTTAGATTTTCTCTCTCCTCTCCCGCGACACTTTCAAATAATGTCCATTGTTTTAGAGAAACGGGAATTGAGAGAAAATTGCTGTGTATTCTTATTGATAATAGAGGTCTCTTTATATAGAGATTACAATGCATAGAATCTGAATTGTACAAGGAAAGATAATTATACAATGAATGGATATCTCTAAGATATTCTCTGAGATTATCTCTAATTAATAACCCTATTACCACTAGGTCAAGTAACCTAGAGTTTGGGTCAGACACAATTTGGATTTACTTAAACACTTCCCCTTGTGTCGTCCAAATGTGATGCTTCTTTTGTTGTCTCGTTAAAAACTTTGTCGAGTAACAAAAACCTTGTGAGACAAAAATAACCTCGGTCGAATGGGAAAAAGAGCACAACACACTCTTCACGTTTCGAGACCATACATGTAGATATCACTCCCTGATGAATTCGGTCATGGGAATTCAGATAACTTCCGCAAATGATGCTACCAACATGTTTTTCGAAAGTGGAATTTAGGCAATGACTTAGTGAGCGAGCCTGCCGCATTGTCCTCAAATTGAACTTAGTTCACTTTGATCTTGAGGAGAGTCTGTTGTTGCTGATTATACTTGGTGTTGTTTGATGTAGCCTTGCTTCATATGTTCAAAACAAGCAACATTATCCTATATGCTCGTAGGCTCATCTGTGGTAGACTTCAATCCACAATTGTTCGAACATGCGTAATTATGGATCCAATCCATATACGAATGAACCACTTCGTGAAGAGAAATAATCTCTACATTGTTCAAAGATATAGCAACTAGGTCTGTAGACCTTCAAGATATAGCAGTCTTACCCATGGTGAACATTTAACCAGTTTGGGAATGATGTTTGTGTGGGTCAGAGAGATACTCAATATCAGCAAAACCTTCCAAAACACATGTCGTTTTGGGATGGGGATAGTGGATGCAAGCCAGTGTTGGCGGGGTTCCTGGTGTGTGATGGGTCCGAATCCATCATCTCTCTGTAGGGATAGAACAAGCCCGTATTAATCGTACATCTCAAATACCGAAAGATATCTTTTACACTAATTCAATGGCGTCGCGTTGGCGCAGAGCTATATCTAGCTAACAAGTTCATGACAAATGAGATGTCCAGTTTTGTGCATTAAGCTAATTACAATAATGCGCCTATTGTACTCAAGTAAGGCACTTCTGTCTCTAGCACATCTTCTTCATCATCCTTCAGATGAAGAGGATCATTTTCAGGATCAAGACTATGGATGATCATGGGGGTGCTTGAAGGTTTGACCTTGTCAAAATTCCTAAGCATCTATTAACACGATACTCAAGTTCCAAATTGAGACATAATCGTGTTCTCCCAAAATCCTTAATCTCAAACTCGGATTTCAAGTGTTTAGCGGTTTCCCTTAACTCTTTAAGGGCTTCCAATGAAGATCATGTCCAACATGAACCGCGATAGAATCCGAAACTTTTTATGGAAACGAGTGGGCATATCTATCCCAATCAAGTAGTCACTTTAGTGAGCGTTTCAACCTTATTGTAAACGCGCTCTGTGGTCTAGAGCCACTTGACTTGGGTAAATGAAGTTCACCATGAACATTCATGTATATTCCATATCTAGATCTTCATAGAGATACGTAGTGACCACATTTGTAAGCTGCATGTTCAGTTATTCAGAAACTACCAAACTGACAGGGTAGTGGAGTGCAATGACATTTAATTACGAGAGAATATGTCTCATCGTAGTCGATTCCATGGTGTTTTGCGAGAAGCCTTGCTCCATAAGGCGAGATTGCCATCTCTTTGTCTCATTATGCTTTCTAACGAAGTCCCATTAGTCAACAAGTTTTATGTTAGGAGGTGTTGGCTTCACTGGCTCAAAAACCTTCATCTTCGTTAGAGAATCCAACTTAACCTAGGTCGCATCTTTCCATTTAGGCTAGATTTCTCTACGTTGGCATTCATTTATCAACGGAGCGTGGTTCGATATCATCAGACTCAATAAACTTATGGGCAATGAAATGAGCAACTACATCATTAATTATGATGGAGTTTCTATCCCACATCTCATGTACACTAGTGTAATTTTCATAGAGCTCTATATTCTCAAGAATAGGTTCTGACGTTGAGGCGTCTCCCAACGATAACCATAACCCGAAAGATTCTCATGAGACGGATTTTCAGTCTTGATGATCAAATGATTGAGTTGTGCCAAAGTATCATTCGAACCCACGGGCCTTCCAGGCATCCTAGTTGGGGCCATGGCCTATAGCGCCAGAGTGCCACTCTCTTTGGCGTTGGCACCATGCCTACCTCCGTGCAGGGTGGCGATACGTCATTTCGTAGGGACGTCCATCCTTGCAGGCATGTTTCCAGCATATTTGTGTGATCTAGTCACTTTAACGGGGATCGAGATGAGACATAGTGGGGACAGACCACGATAATTCCTATCGTTCCTGCTGAACATTCATGTTCTTATCTCCCCCTAACGACAGGAAGATTGTTTCATCAAAATGACATTTGCAGATTTAGCAGTAAGGAGATCGCCTAGCAAGGGCATTAAGTGGCGGACGATTGTTGGAGTCTCAAATCCAACGTAGTTGCCCATTCGTCTGTAAGGACCCATCACAGAGCGCTGTGGTGGCCCAATTGGCACACTAAAATATGTGTAAGTACGATACTTGTACCCAGTCACTAGCTGTAACGCAAATGTAGATTGAGTGGCAGTGGATCGTAGACGAATTAGCATAGCTGCATGCGATATTGCATCACCCCAAGCGGATATAAGGAGATTGGTGAGCATTACCAATATCCGGACTACCATCGTAATCATTTCCACTAGACCCTTTGGGTGTGTTCATGGGAGTATGATTTCCAACATCAGTCCCATTGCAATAACCATCGAAAGTCTTCGATGTAAACTCTCTAGCATCGTCAAATCCAATTGACAGAATAAGATGATCCTGGGAGTGAGCCCGTTGTCATATGATATGTGCTAAGAGTGTAGCATAAACAACATTTACAGGTGGACAATGGCACAACCCGTGACCAGCGTGTTTGTGTGTCAACCAACATCATGAGATAATTAAACGTCCGCGAGTTGGTTGAACTAGTCCACAGAGTCCCCACAGACTCTATGTAAGAACATAATGAGTATTTTTATATCTTTTGCATGGGACGGTCTCAGTCCTAACTTCCTTAAGGAACAAGCTTTATAAAACGAGCGAGAGGCTGTAGAAGCAACCAATAAGGATTTTGGTTGGGCCTGAGCGTCTGAAACGCTATTTGAAGCAAAGTTAGTGATTGCATCATCACCTAGGGCCCCATCACCATGATGGGCACCATCCATGGCGTCATGGATAGGGACTGTGCTAGCCCTAGGGTGGTGGTGGAAGGCAGCGGCGCTAGGGGCAGCAGTGGCGGTCACACTTAGTTCAGGAATCAACTTTTGATTCATGCTTCGTTTCGCTCGAGATAAAGGATGTCCATGTGAAGTCTTTAGTAGGCGGATCATCATATCATGACTAGGATAACCTATCCTGTCGTAACAAAGCCAATATGTGTCTAAATCCAAGAGATATTCTCTCATAACTTTATTGGATTTAATAGCTCGAATAGTGACATAGAGTCCACTAGAGAGACACATAAACTTCTCTAAGATGCACCTTTGTTCGCAATAGTTAGAGGTGTCGCAAAGGAACTCATTTCCGTTCTCTATATGCGGTTTCGCATGGAATTCCTTGGCTATTCATAGGTGCGATTTGCCCTAGGATCATAGAGAGTTTTGTGACAATAATTAAGGTGCCATTTGGCAGGGGGAACTTGAGCTATTTTATGTCCTTGAATTAATACTAATGACCCAGTCATCATAGTCACAAAGTAATATGCTCATAATCAAAATGGTGTCATAATGAAAGAACTCAAAATTTTATTGATAAGCTAACGGAGTTACATCATTGTCTCTTTGACCAAAGAAAATCTAATCTAAAATACTAGCTAATGCAAAACAATGGTAGTCGTCTAACTTCTTTCGGTACTTCAAAATAAATGTGACTAGGTGAGTAGAGAGATGTCGGTGGTGCAAGGCTCACTTAAATACCACTAATCTCAGAACCTTCCTAGACATCACACTTACTTTGGGTGAGCCTACTTTAAAGAAATACTAAACCATTGGCATCTACTACAAAAATATATGGCAATTGCGTATTACATCTCTTGGAAAATAAAAAGACTTGATCAAAATCGCCAGTCTCTACATCTTGGCCTTTGAAGTCTTCAACCCTTAGAGCGAGATCATCATCTTGATCTTCTTGGTCCATGTAATTTGCTTCCCTTGCTTCACGATACGGCTTGTATGCATTAGCAACATTCTGGGGTGCATTACATGCTTTAGCCCAATGTCTGAACGCTCCACACCGAAGACAAGCAGCATCATGGTCAGGTTCCCTTGATTGAGGCGCGCCTTAGGGCGGCTATGATCCTTGGTAGGTCCACCACCATAGCCGGAGGCTCTGCCTCTCTCTCTCTCTCTTCACACGTTGACCTCTACGGTTCCGTGCAAGCCTATCTTGACGATTTCCTTCCTCTTTGGGGGGAGAATATGGATCAGAACGTCCAGAATAATCCCTTGCCTTAAGGTTTCGCTCCTAGCGCCCTCCTTTAGGGGCGCGACTATAATTAGTTCTTCACAAGTATGTTGTCGTGCTTTTCAGCTACGTTCATAGCTCCAATAAGCTCATGAAATTTTGTGATGCATCCGGCATTGACATCAATCTGATAGTTCTTGGCTATCATCAATGCAGAGATAGTGAAGGTAGAGAGACTCTTCTCGATCAACATCGTATTAGTGATTTTCTACCCACAGAATTCCATCAAAGACTTGATACGAAGTGCTTCCGAATTGTAGTCAAGTATAGACTTGAAATCATAGAAGCGGAGGCTATGCCATTTCACTTCTAAGTCTGGAAGCAGGGAGTCACAAACGTTGCCAAAATGTTGCTTGAGTTCTACCCATAGTTTTCTTGGGTCTTCCTTATTGAGGTACTCATTCTGGAGCACGTCAATCATGTGCCTTGTCATGAGAATTATGGCTTTAGCTTCATTGGACTCTGTCGTATCTCTATTCGCTTCAAAAGCAGCAGCTTGTTGAGGAGTAAGCACGTTCTGACTTGGCTCTTGGATCGTACTTGAGATCCCATCAGCCTTAAGTTGCTGGCGCACATCACGGACTCACTTGTGGTATCTTGCGCCTGTTGTTTCTAGTGGAGCAAAGCTCAACTTGTTCAGGTTACTCATCCTGAAAAACAACAAAAGATTAGGGTTAGTTTCGGAGCGAAAAGGCTACCACGAAAACAAAAAAATTTCTGAGCGTAGTCGCTTCCAAGAAATTCTATTCCAAGAGGGGTTGGATTAGATCGAAACAATGATGTTTGTGGTCGACCGTTTCATCTCAACAAACTCTAAGTTTGGAGGACTCTATAAGCTCCAAGCTTGGAGTGAGCACGAACCCCCACAGTTCGGCTTAATTTGGTCTCCCCTCGAAATAGGTCGCCGGAAAAGTTGACCGGAGCTGACGTGGCATCGGCTGCTGACGTGTCAGTATGATGCTGAAGTGGGCGCTGACGGGGCAAGTTGACTAGATGCTGACGTGGACGAGGCTTCTGGGCTGACATCAGTGGGTTGAGTTATTGGGCTTCAGGCCTGTTTCTTTCTTCTGGGCCATGGGTTGCTCCTTTGCTTCTGGGCCTAGGGCTGGATTCCTTCTAGGCTGGGCTTGTCTTCTTTTGGATTGGGCTCGGAACAAAAGGATAAGCTGTAAGAGGAAGGGCTGGCGGCGGTTTAAGGGGCAAAGGCTTCAGGGGGGCGGTTCGGATGTTTCTAGGCCGGTTCAGGTGGTGATTTTTCCAGTTCTCGGAATCTGGGGACAAGGCGCTGTTGGTGGTGAAGTATGGTTGTTGGAGGCGGAGGGAAAGGCGTTGAACCTGGCAGAGGAACTTCTATCACTTCCTGAGGTTCAGTGTTTTTTTAGGCCGGTTCTGGTGGTGGCGCTGCCGGTTCTGGACTTCTGGAGTTGAGAGTTTCAAGGTGGGCGGCGGTGGTTTCTGGGATTTGAATGCTACGAATTTAGGGTTTCAGGGTTAGGGCTTCGTGCTGATAACGTGTTTTAGAGAAACGGGAATTGAGAGAAAATTGCTGTGTATTCTCATTGATAATAGGAGCTTCTTTATATAGAAGATTACAATGCTTAAAATCTGAATTGTACAAGGAAAGATAATCATACAATGAATGGATATCTCTAAGATATTCTCCGAGATTATCTCTAATTAATAACTCTATTACCACTAGGTCAAGTAACCTAGAGTTTGGGCCAGATACAATTAGATTTACTTAAACACCCATATGTTTGTACCTATATTTGTGGTCAAGTAGGTAAAGGAGAAAGTGTACCATCACTCATATATTCTTCCTCAAAAGCCTACACAACTATAAATCTGAGCATACACTAAGAAAATTACCTTGAATTTAATTTCCTTCGTCAATGCACTCAATTGTTATACTCAAGGAAATTCATTAACTTGGTGTAAAAGAAACCATAGCAATGTAGACTTACGCTCGCTAAAAACTAGCAAGCCTAGAACCTACAGGCAACCTAAGTGCTCACAAGTGCATAACTCTTCTTAAGAAAATAGAGAATTATTGAAAATAACAGTATGTAAAATAAAAACTTAAAAATATAGCCTAACATGACCTAATGGAGAGTACCAGCCCAAGGCCAAGTCCTAACAAGGCTGACTTGGCCAAAACCCCATCCCACCACTTAAAACATGAAACACGGCGTCGTGACCCTCGCGGCTATAATTCAGGAAATGTCGGCATCCCCCATATGACGCCACTAGCCAAAGTCGCACTACCCATCAGAAAACCCGACCAGTAGGGTTTTTACTGCTGAACCCGCCCTCAGAAAGTCGACACGCCTCGTGAAACTGCCACCACCTTCCTAAATTCCTGTGCTGCAATTGTCCTTGCCGCCTGTGAAATTGGATGCGTTGAGCTGCCAACCAACCACTACCAGTCCCTCCCCGTCCAGCAAACCCAACGAGCCACAGACAATGGCTGGAAACATCAACCATCCGGCAACAACATTGTGAATTTGTCGCAGGCCACCGCCGGAAGAGCTCTAGCTTGATATGCCGGAAGGAAGAGGCTAGGGTCGAAAAGGACTGTGCAGCTAAGGATTTTCGTTCATTTTACCATACGGAAGCTTGTTTCTGTACTTTAGACAACAATAATTCATAAAAGAGGCTTTATAATAGTGCAGGCTATTTTGACTGGGCATTTTGAGTTTTTCTTTTGCCAACATAAAGGCCTCTGGATCTAAAGCTCAAAAGAGCTGGGAAATTAAGACAAACGGAATGTTTTCTTAGCTGCTTCCATACCCAACCGAGGTACAGCTCTCTGTTGTCAATAAATGATAATAGAAATGTGCTTCACTGCATGGTTAAACGGTAATGTCAATCCATTACAACCGTCTTACCAAACTCAATTGCTCTGCCGCTACCAGCCTACCACACATGATAACAAGAGCAACATGAAGCTTCTAAAACCAAAAAAATCCAGAATGAAAGATACTTGAGCCTCTGTTACAAGCTATAAGGCTTTGAAAGTAACTCTAAAATTACCTCTATAAGATCAAAAGATCCAAAGGAATCATAAGCAATGGATTCTGATACTATTTATCCAAACAGGGCAGTTGAAACACAAGCTCTCGGTTACAAACTCAGGTCATTGCCATTCTGCTGGCAAAATGACCACTAATGGCTTCAAAAGAAAAATGTAATACCACATCCGTCTAAACTCTAAAAGCATGAACAAAATTCTCATCATAATATCCACCTTCCTACAACTGTGGACATGCAATACAATGTCCAGAGTAAAAGAATCATGAAAATGACATCACTCGAGACTTCAGAATCACTACTCTTCCACAACCCAGAGGATCTCAAATGCAAGCTATCATAGATTAGCCAAAGACAATGGACTCGACAACTTGCAAGAATGACTAACGCGCTACAACCAAACTCAGATAGCATCAAATAACCTAGCTGAACAATAAACACTTAAGCCTACATAACAAGGCGACATTCCTGCACACTCTAAACAATATCAATCTGTCTACACAATCAAAAATCACTACCCCATTCATATTCATAAGCATCCGCTACTACAATTTAAAATCACTCAATCAGAATCAATGAAAACACCAACCATCAAGAGCAGAAGAATCAACCAAAAAGCTTATAACATCTTAAGCATAATGAGCATTAAAAAGGAGTTCCAGCTCCTACATAAATCCCAGTACAGTAACATCAAACTACCACGTTACTAACATCAACGTTTTTCCGAAAACAACATGACAACAAAAATAATAAAACCCTAATCAGAATAAAACCCGAAGAGCTTCATCATCACTAGGCAGGTCCCGCTCTTACTCCTCGGCCGACTCTTCGGTCTTGGTGTTGTTGTGCTTCCTGGCGTACCTCTGGTTCCTCAGAAACTTGGGATCCATCTGAACCCAAAAATAAATAAATCCAAGAACAAAAAAAATTGAGCCAAAAAAAAAAAACTACAAGATCACAAAAATTGAAGAATTGGGAAGAGAAGAAAGAGAGCTTACCCCCTTGGTGGAGGTGTGGCGGTGCCTCTGGGGCTTCTTGATGCCATTCCTGTGGGCCTTGCGGGACTGGTTGTGAGCTGTGTGATTCTTTGACTTGGCCATTTCTGCGATCCAAAAGAAAACAATTAGAAGTAGAAATGGAACAGAGAATTAGAATCAGCACAGAGAGAGAGAGAGAGAGAGAGAGAGAGAGGGAGGCGGGACGAACCGAAAAGAGAGTGAGAGCTTCGATCTGCGCTAGGGTTCTTCTTCTCTTTTGGCGGAGCGAAACGAGAAGGTGGTCCTTTATATCTGAGTGAAACCCTAGCTAGCTGTACGTAATGTCTAAAGTACCCTTTTACCGACTTGAGAGATTGGGCCTGGGTTCGGCTCGGTTCAAATGTCTCGGTCCAGTCTTGATGAGGTTGGGTTTAATTGCAAAACGTTCCATTGTTTTTTTTTTTTTTTTTTAGAAGAAGAAAATTTCATTAATAACCAAACATATTACATAGCATTAGATCCGTAGTTACGGGACGGTCAACATGAGTGACTTCCATGAGCCAAAAATGCCCAACCCCTAACCAAATTTTACGCTCATACCCGCGAGCTACAATGAGTAACAACCAAACCTGTACCGATACAACCCAGCCATCAACATTAAGATGAACTGTTTTCACCCGTTCGGACACCGCGACCCAAAACCACCAGACCCCTTGTAAGGGTGATTCACCATCACGTTGATAACCAAAAAGCACCGACAAAAGACCAAATCATGACACCAGAACAATGGCATCGACCCTACACTAAAACACCCAAACCCTCGCCCAAAAGAGGAGGGACTTATTAAGCCTAACCACAAACTAAAAATTAAAACCCTAAAAAAATAAGATGAGCTGCCACAATTAACTTTCAATCTCCACAAAATTGACTCTAGCTTCCCATAAACCGCCACCGTAAAGTTGGGATTGAGATTGTGAAACTCGACCACCATATTCTGCCATCCAAGCCAAGGACAATTCCACCATGGAGAGAATTCCCAAACCTCAACCCCAGCGCCACCAAACCAGGCTTCACCAGACATCAGCGTTAGCTTTCTATCGCACCAATCCAGACCCTGAGGTCGTGGAATTTCTAGCATCCTTGCCCAGCACCTCTAGCTATGATGCCTCCCTCCATTATAAACCCAAATTCCGGCAAAACTCTCTGACCTAACACTGCCCCAACCAAGCCCTGATGCCATTATGCCTTTGCAACCGTGCCGAGATAACCACTCTTCGTTGCCCTAACCATTCCGTTGCAGCCCGCCACCAAGAGGTAGGCGACCTTGTGGTCGTATCCAAAAGTTGAAGCCCAGATCGACCATGTAATCTCTTACCAGCGCCAAACCACAACGAATCTGCAGCGGAGCACCGATCCGTCATTGCCAACATCTGCGAGAAAGAAGCAGTCTCTTGTTGCAGCCCCCAAACTTGATTACCTCTTGCCTCCGATCGAAACCTCGCTCATCCGGCTGCACCCCTCGCACATCGATGAGGTTGGAAGCCGTCGTCGACGCGAGGGTGCAGCCTGAAAAGCAACACTGCCTCCTCTGTTTTTTCCAAACCCTAGATCGCTCCTATTTTTGCAGAGGCCCTGTGAGGTAACGTTCCATTGTTTTCTATAGTGCTTCTTTCTAAATCATTGTTTTCTAAAAGATTTCACATAAAATTGATGTGGTATTTGCAATAGTTTTTTTTTTAATTTTAATTTTTTTTTAATAATTGGGCTTTTTTTTTTTCTAAAAAAAAAAAGACCTATGACCGCTCTTAAGAAGGTTGATCTCTCACACTCATATCTTCAGTCACTGTTCATCCATACATTAGGGACACATATAACCTACTTTAAATGTGAGTGCATATAACAGTTGTGTATCTCACTTTAGTCATTTTCATTTTTTTTTTTATGGACAGATATCCATCTCCTCCCAACTAACTTCTTCTAACCTAATAAGCATTAGTTTGAAATAAAGTCTAACAAAATAATTGATAAAAGACCGAAACAAAAATGGAGGAAAAGTTTAAAATTGAATAACTCAAAAATCATACCAATATATCATTCTCCGACATACTATATTCATCTATCAATTAACATATGAACATTTATTTCTTAACCGCTCATATTCAATACATTGCAAATAAGATTAATATACAATGCATCTCAACCACGGTCCAACAATTAGTACTCATTCAAAGTTTGGGACTTTATATGGACAACAAATGAATCGGAGTATTTCTTCCCAGAACCATAGAATATTTTACATTTCTAATATTTTTGCCAGCCAAATAATGACCGGAGTAAATTTCCGTTCAGCATTTACTGTCGCTTCCCCAAAATGGAGCGAGAGAGAGGAGGAAAAAAAAAAAGAAAAAGTGTATTATTATTATTATTACTGCTACTATATAGACAAAAATTGATCACATTCATGTCCTCTCGGTTCCAGTTGTAACGCTCCCACGCTCCACCGGCACGCCAAAAACGACAAAAGCCCTCCCCCGATTCGATCGCCGCGATTTTGATTCGGCACTCTTCTCCTCCGATCTAAAATGTTCTTGTTCGACTGGTTCTACGGCGTCCTCGCATCTCTGGGCCTCTGGCAGAAGGAGGCCAAGATTCTCTTCCTCGGCCTCGACAATGCCGGAAAGACCACGCTGCTTCATATGTTGAAGGATGAGGTGAGTTTTCTTCTTCTTCTTCTTCTTTTTCTTTCTATTTGGTGATGGTGATTTAATTGTGATTTGATTTTGTGGTTTGCAGAGACTAGTGCAGCACCAGCCGACGCAGCATCCGACGTCGGAGGAATTGAGCATTGGGAAGATTAAGTTCAAGGCTTTCGATTTGGGGGGACACCAGATCGCTCGCAGAGTCTGGAAGGATTACTATGCGAAGGTCTTCTTTTGCTTCCCTCCCTCACTATTCGATTTGCTGAACTCGTTTGTTTTCGATTTTTGGATGGATTATTATTACTTTTGAGCTGGGATGTGATCTGCATATTAATTGCTATGAGTTTATGCCTAAAGTCTGATATGTGAATCGTGAGCTCTTGCTTTACTTGACTGCTGTTTTTTTGTGTTGAAATGGTACCAGAGCTGTAGTTTGTCGCATTTTGGAGGTGATTTTGGTCTGTATTTTGATGTATTTCTGTTGGATTTGCGAAACTGATTGTTTCGATATTTGATGGATTGGAATTCGGGGCTGAAAACTTTAGCTTGCGCTATGAGGATGGGCATTTCTA
>BDJD01002932.1:61144-79761 GCA_002564525.1 Rosa multiflora | reverse complement strand
AGTAACTGATGTTTTTTTCATATCCCTTTCCTGCTGTATTTGGTACTAGAAAGCTGATCCACAAATAACATGAAATTCAAATGTACTTTAAATATTAGGGAATTGTATTAATTTCTATTAAGGCCAAGCAAAACAATGATGAAATTGACACATCATATACATTAAAACTAATGAGCCATGAAACTTAACCCTCCATATACATTAATATCAAGGCCAATCTTGAGAAGAACAGCAACATTATTCTTCAGATACTTCAGCATAGCGTTCCTCTTCTTCTTAATCGCCCCTAGCCTCACCTTTATGCTCTTTATATCAGATTTGCTGCATCAAAAAGACCCAAAATCAGAATCCAAAACAAAACTTAAAAGAAACAGGAAACCATACTCTACATAAACTTAGGCAGAAAGACAAACTGGGTTTAAATTTATCATTAAAACCATACCTGCAGTAAGAATTTTCAGTTTGGCATCCAACCCTGTCATCCCAGAAAATATTCATCCATGTTTCAGTTCAAAGAACTCGGGACACTAACCATGAAACAACTGTTGCAGGCACCCAGCGCTGGTTGAAGTCCTTCATAATATTAGCAGTGGGGTTCCTAATATTAGTTTCTGGCAATGAAACATCCTTCCCAGCAACAAAAACTCCTTCTGAGGTGTCAGCGTTGCATAGAGCTTTTATTGTATTGTTGGCCAGTTCCTCGTGCTGAGTAAGCGTGTAAGGCCCCTGAAAAAGGTCGGAACAGGAGATATTTTAGATAAGTATAACAGCTGCATGAACTTGTATATGTTGATCTTCATATGAAACAGCTATAGGCTGAATGATATTTAATTTTAAAATCATTCTCATATTACAAACAGACATTTCCAATCAGACTATAAAGTGAGATTTTCAAGGAACATATGCAATAAAAGATGGACCTGCAAAAGGTCGGAACAAGAGATATTTTAGATAAGTATAACAGCTGCATGAACTTGTATATGTTGATCTTCATATGAAACAGCTATAGGCTGAATGATATTTAATTTTAAAATCATTCAACAGACATTTCCAATCAGACTATAAAGTGAGAATTTCCAGGAACATATGCAATAAAAGATGGGAAAAAAATGCTAATTTTGTATTTCAACTTTCTAGATCAATTACTACAATCCACACATAATATTCAAAGACATACAAAACAGTACAACAGATCATCAGGAATTTGGTACTCTGCGTGGGACAGTAACAAGGAAATAACAAGGATCAAAGATTACCAACCCAGTCATGGCAAGCAACAAGAAAATGATCTGTCCCATGTGTGCGATTCCAGAAAGGATACTTCCCAGCAATCATGTTCACATAGTCTCTGAGGAATATTGCCAGTGGTTTAATTTGATGTGAACCAGGTACATAAAGCTTCAACTCCAATTGGCGCATGCTGTAAGGAAGATAAAATAAGTGAGCCTTTTCTGGGTCTCTTGTGACAAATTGCCTGTTTCCCTCCATCAACCTCATGAACCATCCTTCAGAAGCATAAATTCCGTTGAGATGAGGTACATGAAATATGGGCCTTGACCCATCACTGTAAATGTAAACTTTAAGTATCAATTCCATCAACTCATAGCTCCTGAAATTTAGGAAAATTAATGGTCAGCAAAGCATGCTTTAGTATTCATAAGAAAAGGAAGTCCAGTGAACCCAATAATTGAGACATTCTGGTAACTATTGTTAGATATCTAGAAAATAGAAGTGAACCTAGTCATTGAGAGACATTATTTGGGAAAGAAAGAAAAAGGAATTGAAGTTGAATCTGGATAGACAACCAATATGGCAGTGTGAAATGAGGCTAGATTAAGGCTTCATAGTATCATAGGCATTATTAATGAAAACATGAATGACATTTCAAAATGGAACTAAGCATATGAAATTCTATGGTTTCCCTTTTTCTTTCTAGTCTTTATTTAGATAATTTCACACCTCAATTGCTGTGAAGGGTGAAAAACATAAGAACCTATAAGATTTTCAGAAACTCTAATACTGAAAGCCATCTTTAAGTGTCTCAGAAAGACTTTCAAATTAATTTCTATATATTCACTAAATGATGGGGATCAAGTGTTAATTAATAGAGAAGATATAAATAATATGAAATTTTGCGTTTGAAGACATCAATTTAAATCTCGGGTATTTTACCCTAAAGGCATGCATGCATGTTACCGTCCTTCTAATCTCTGTTGGACCATACAATGCAGATAAATTCTCTGAACAGCCTTATTTCTAACTACCCTTACAACTATACATCTCAAACCTTAAATTTTACAAGACATAATGTATGAGCTAGTGACTAGAAGTCAAGAATGATGAACGAAAAATAGCGACAGCACCGTGAGATTACCTTTTGAAAACAGACATATTTCGAAATAAAGGGGCGTATAGATCAGGATCATCAATAACTTCAGGGGCATGATCAATCTCTTTTTTCGCATACTTATCTCCGCTTTGCAGTCCCTTGAATTTTGTTTCACCTAATGCAAAGATGTACTCTGGATCATCAACAACTGGATGAATCTAATGCTTCTAGTCAAATTTGTAATCTAATATGTAATCTAATACAGTCAAATTTCTATTTCAATATCCAAGTCAGATGCATCTAATGCTTGAAACTGAAACCACTGAATAGATATCCTTACTTAACTTGTAGATAGCTTAAATGTTTTTGCACTAGGATTGGTAGAATACCACATTAAAAAGCTTGTTATAGCGGTATACAATCAGTTTTATCAGACTAGAATGAGAAGCATTTTATCTTAGTTTCATGAATTCAGGTGAAGGGCCAGGTGCAATAATTTCCATATCACTAAAGATGGGAAACATTATTCACAGAGCTACAATGTTATTTCTGGAGAGTGCATGAAGTCCAACCCCAATATGCAAGCAGTGATAAAATATTGTATGAGCTCTGACAATAACAGCCTAGTTAGAAATATGTGGTGGAAACTATTGCAACTTTAGATCTTTGGAAAGGACCACTGCCTTTTCTTGGAATGCAGTGTGAAGAACATTTTTGAGATATATTAACATAAAATGTAAGGCCCCTGCTAACTAACCTCAGTAAGTGTCTTGTGGTGCTTAGAATCTTGTACAGAAACATCATTCTTAAGATTTAATAGCTTTCCATCAATCTTCAACAGGAAGAATGGCAAATCAGCAACTTCAAAAAAAGATGGAAATGAACTTGGAAGTCCTATATTTACACTGTTCCTGACATACCTGTGTCTGGAGATCAACCAACTCCTTACAAGAATCCTTGAACAGAGATAAGATCTTATCTACTTCGGGAAATAAAGGGTCAGACACTCCCTGCGCAAATCTTGTTGCATATGTCCATTTGGCAAAGAGTCAGTCCCGCTGACGTTGCTATGACCCTCAGATGAATCTGTTTCATCTTCTTGAAAGGATGGGAGGAGATCATTTACCAGGTTTCCAAACAATGCATCAAATGAAAATTCACCCTCTACAAGTTTAAAGAATTTTAGTCCTCAGTTTACCTAAATTCCCAGCTGTAAAACAAAAATTACAAAAATCTCATATTTTCATTCTTCTTTTTTCCCACCTTAAAGTCGTCTATGTCCAAGATGAGTGGAAGTGAGCTAACTGATGAATTTTTCGCACGTTTGTCGCTCTTGATTCCATCTCTACTCTCTTTCATCTAGTTCAAGAAAAACTAAACAATGTAACAGAATGAATAAATTCACCATTCAAACTCACAACATACAGCCAACATCCAGCAAAAACTTCCATCCATTACAGGCAGACTAACCACACCAAGTTTTGCAAACTGAAGCAAAATGAAGCTTTTTGCAAACTATATCATCCACTATATCATCATCCGTCTCTGACCTTCTCTTAAATCCTCAGGTATTGGCATCAAAACCCTGGTCCCAACCTGAAGTAACCCCCAAAATAGGTACACACATAGATATAGATTGATACATAGGATTAGACAAAAATTAACCGAGAAATTAACCAAAAGATAACCATAAGCAATTGAAAACAATTTAACGCAAAATCGAGTGAGACCCAATAATCCAATACCTGAATCGACGGCGAGCCTTATCTTCCATGGTGGGCTCGATGAGGGAACAAGGCGGAGCTCCGGCATGGACTGCATCATTGGTGGATTTGAGAAAAGAGATGAGAGAAGAGGTGTGTCGGAGGAGGAGAAGGAGGAGAACGGAGACGGAGGCAGAGAAGGAGGAGAGTGGAGACGGAGGCCGAGGCGGAGAGTAGTTGGGTGCTGGTTGGAGGCGGAGGATGAGGAAGAGGAGGTCGGGTGCTGTGTCGTGGTGGGTAGGGTTTGAGAATGAAAAAATGTCGAGGCAGTCAATATGACTAAGTGTTTTGAAATTTTGTTCCCCCGCGTTGAAAATTTTGTAACTTAGTCATTTTCCGCGTTTTTCAAAATTTTGAAAAAAAATGTAGACATCGGTTAACTATTAGAAACGATGTTAATGTACAGATAGAAATCGGATTTTTAAGAACCGATGTTAGTTTTTTTTTTACATCGCCTCAATTCCTAACCGATGTCTATGACATGATGTCTATTAGCATTATTCTAGTAGTGTTATCAGTGATTAAGGATGTTTGAGAAACACGGGGCCTTTGTTTTAAAGTCGGCATTATTCTAAAACCACGGGCGCTTCACTAAAAGTGAAAAATTTTCTCCTTTGCCTTCCCAACACAGCCTCAACGCGATATTAGTCTTTCTCCAGTACCCTAGATAGAACGCGCCTCACGCGCGGGGAAAAAACAGTGAGATTGAGAGAGCTCTCTTCCGGTCGATAGTTGGCGGTGCCCCTGCTGCTGCGTTCCGGTCCGGGAGGGGATGATTACGGAAGCTAGCGGTGTGGCTCTAGGGCAGCGGTTTGGCTCAGGGATGGGTATTGCCAGCTACTGCTTGGATCGGGGCGGAGTTACCAAATCTAGGTCCGTTCTTCGTCGATCGTGGGTGGGAGCTGATTTGGTCTTCCGGAGTGTTGCGATTTGTCGGCGGGGTTCGATTTGCTGGTTGTTGAGGGTGTCTCGGCTTTGGACGGTGGAGTGGCAGTGGCCAGATTCTCGATCTCTTGGAGGTGTCGAGCCCAGTGGGACTTCGATTCTTCTCGGGTTTCGATCTGGGATGCCGGCCATCTTCTGGTGTGGTCGGCTTTGTCTTGTGTCGGTGAGGTGGCGTTGGGATACACAGCCTCAACGCAAACACAAAATCCCTTCTCCATAGCTGAAATCTCGTCTTCTCATCACCACCTAGAACCCATACCAGGTTCACATAAGTAGATCTTTCGCTATCGCTCATGGGTCAGTAAGGGTTTCGAAGAACACTCGGAGATGGAACCTCTCTCTCTCCTAACCATTCTTATCTTTACCCAAGCCTCAATTAGTGAAAAATCAAAAACCCTAACTTTCAATTGGGATAATATCTACCAGGCATGATTCTCCTCTTGGTTTTTATTTATTGTCTTATTTCCTTAATACTGAATTTGATTGGCTTGATCTTTATCATGAGCAGATGGCTCGTGTCTGAAGTGGTTCTGAGTTTAGAGATTTATTTGAGAGGTTGATTTTCCAGAGGCTGGCTTTAACTCACAGGGGTAAGTATTTAATTCAAATTGAGATTTAACACATGCTTGCATCTGTGTTATTTGGAATTGTTGTTTAAATTTACAAACTCTAATTAGTTTTAATCTCTATAGAGAAGGACTTGGAAGATTCTCCTTTTTTAGTTTTGGCTTCGAACTTAAATGAAGAAGTTACAAAGTTCATAAGAAGGTCCTGACTGGATCTATGGAAGAGGTAAAGTCCTTTTATCTTCTGCAAGTTAGCCAAGATCTCTCATTTTGTCCATTTATGCTTTTGTTAGTATTTGAACAAGTGTAGGTGACTGTTTTCTAACTCTATATGTTGTGTGGACAGTCTTAACCATTCTGTTCTGGTCTTAGCATATTGATTAAGTTTTGCTTGCTAAAGTCTTCACATTAGGGTTCGTTGAATGAAATTTGGTGTTGGGTAGTGAGTAAATTGCTCGTATGAAGTGTTTTCGTATTTCAAAACAACCAGTACTTCTTAATTTCCAGTGGTCAGTTTCCTTTCCAGGATATATTCAATCAAATCCTTGGCCTGCAGTTTCGGGTGTCATAGTTTCAGTAGATATTCTAAGTTTACAATGACATAGGATTTTGGCATGCAATTTTTCACCATGGCATGATATTCTTAGATATACGGGCATAAAACCACCAGAACAGGTTGAGATCCTGCCTTAAACTTAAGCAACTTTTTAAGCAAGTATATTGAGCGGTACAGAGGGCGCCACAACAGATCTTAATCTTACTCTGCCACTGTAAGGGGATTGTATGTTTTGAACCTTTTAATGTTTCAAGTTGGTGCTCGACCTTTACTCCACATTTAATCCAAATTGGGTATTGTTTAGTTTCTTTTTTCCTTGGCTCTAGTTAAGTACACCTTACACATAACTGATGTTGGTCTAACTTCAAAGCCCAAAATCTTCTTTATGGTATTACTATAAAAGAAACCAATTTTGGCTCCCTGATCTTGTCCTTGGCATGAATAAATATAGAAAATGATACTCCGATGTAAATATCTTTGGATTTTGTTGGACTTTGTTTGTGCTCGTCCAATTCCTGTTATTGTGGTGGGTGAACAAAGCATGGATCTTTCATTTCTCTGGAACTTTAATTTACTGACATTGCAGTAATGTGCCAAATTTTCTGTCGATTCTCTTTTTGTGGTGCATATTTTGAGGTGGTTATGTAGTCCAGTTTCGTTTTGATATTGCATTTTATCACAGCTTGCTTGAAGTGAATGCACTTTTTATAATATTTTCATTTTGGAGTTTCTCACTACAAGAGTTGTTGCTTGCAATTAATTCTGCATTGTTTTGAGGAAGTTGATATATCTCTAACGGAAAATGCTCATGGTTTGCTTGTTTAATTTGTTTCAGACTGTTCATGAAGGGCGCATAGATCAACTAAAATTGTTCTATGACAAAGATTATCCAGAGAAGCCACCAAGTGTATGATCTCATACACGCATCAAGATGACTTGTGTCAATCATGAAACTGGAGTGGTAATGTTGTCTCATAACCTGCATTTTAGGATGTTATTCAACTGCTTGATTTTGACAATTATTGGCTTTGCTCCTGGTTTTAATTTCTGTTCCCTGTTTTCATATGTGATTATCCCAATCCTTATAGTGGATACAGGTTGAGGATATGATTTCAATGTTATTGGGAAATTAATCAAGACTTATCACTATCAATATGATCATATGTCCTAAGAATTAGGAAATCAGACTGTCAGAAACTTGCTTTCATATAGGTGTAATCTCTTACTGAAATATAAAATTCTGAGTTGCACTTTGTTTCGTTGAGCCATTGTCGTATTTCCATCTTGTTGCAGTGATTTCTTCTACAAATATGTACGAGTGGTTTTCCTCTCACTATTCAAGAATTTTGTATTTGCGATTCATGTTATTTAAACTGGTGTTTGGGAACAGGTTGATTCAAAGAAGTTTGGAATGCTGGCAAATTGGCAGCGGGATTTCACCATGTAAAACATATTGATGCAGCTGAAGAAGGAAATGACAGCCTCACACATACTTAAAATACCAGCTACTGAAACTTGTTAGATATTCTACGTACTAATATTAGGCTTCAGACTCAGGTTTGTTTTACTGTATAATCTTGAGTATCCTTATAATTTAAAGTTCTAGTGCTCATTTTTCAATCTATAACCTTATAATTTCAATCTATAATCTTGAGTATCCTTATAATTTAAAGTTCGAGACCAAGTAAAGGTAGCTTTTCTGTACTTTATTTAATCATTGTTTTTTTTTTCCGAATGTATATACTTTATGAAACCATCTTTAATTTTGGATAAATTAATTGGCTACTACGTACTGCAGTATACATTGTTTTCCTGGGAATTATGATATTTGATCATTTGTATACTAGGCGTCATTCTCAGAGCATGTGACCTTCATTTCACTTTAATCAAATATATGATATCAAGTACCGTGGTATGGTATTTATGCAATTGAGAACTTTCTATGAAAAGGCTAGAAGGTTTTTGGTGCCATGCCCTCTACTTATTACGTTCTAACTTTTGCTTGTGTTTCCAAACAACTGATCTTGTAAGCTTTTTCACTAGTAATTTACTTACTGTCTCCAACTGTGTGTGATTCAAATTCATTTATATACATGTAGGAATTTGATTGTGTACCCCATAAAGAAAATGCAGTAATATAAGTTCTCTTCTTAGTTGAATTGAGTGGTAAAGCATATATTTCTTCTCTGTTAATTGATATTATGCAATCTTGACAAGATTGGACAACTATCTACAACAATATTGTTGATTTTCTGGTATAGGTCTTGTGATTGAAGACTGAATTTTCTGCTTTAGTCATATTGTTGATTTTCTGAAACTATTGTAATGTAGGTACTTCTACGCATCAATTTTAGCTTCATGAGTATTAAAAACTAAAAAGACATGCTAAGTAGCAGCTTGAGTTTCTTCGGGTGTTTCCTCTTCGTCATCAGTCTATATACATGTTCCACGCTCATGATGCTCCTCTAGGTAACTACTACTAAAACTGTCTTTTTGTACAATGATTTGAGTTTTGTAATTGATCTTTTTGGTAACTTTTTCAATTTTATAGATAAACTACATTGAGGTGGTTCCAGACTTCCAGTGCTATCCTATCTGATCATGGAAGTCCTATTGTAGGTGGAGGGTTCCCCTGTACATTACTTAATGAATGTTGTGCTATTTGTTTCCTTTAGATAAAGATCTGTACATTTGTATGTATGTCTATTGTCATCTAGGATTAGATAAGATTAGAATGTATAACTAGGAATTAGTTACTAGAATGTGCTTGTAGTCAAGTTTATTGTAACGAGTAAAAGATACAATGACATTTGTTTTGGGATTGTAAAGATTATTTGTATGTAAATGTCTTCTTTTCGTTTCAAGGACATTTTTTTTTTGTGTTCTATAATAGATATAAGGACGTTTTTTTAGCGTCCTAATATACATTAGATGACCCTTTTCTCGGATTTAAGGACACTTAAAAAGTGTCCTAATATACATTAGAGGACGCTCTTCTAATGTCCTTAAGACGTTTTTTTAGTGTCCTTAAAGACATTAGATGACATTTTTTTTTTAGATTAGAGGATGTTTTTCTGGTGTCCTTAAAAACATTAGAGGACGTTTTTTTAAACGTCCTCGAAAGTGACTTACAATGACTCCTTGATAGATGACGTTTTTTTTGCGTGTCATCTAAAGTTTTCAAAGACGTTTTTCGAAGGTCCTAAAATGTTTTTTTTGTAGTAGTGTATGGTTTTCGTTGACCTTGGTACAGAATATTGAGCATGTTGATGATGAGTTTTGATTCATAATAACCCTTGTGAGAATTTGAGCCTATTTGCCATTCTTTGTGAGTGATTATTGAAAAATATATTCTTATTTTCTTGGCGATGCCTAGTGATCTCATTATTTTTCTATTTGATTGACTGCTTGACACAGATTAAGTTTGACGGACTCTAGAGCTTACTAGAACTTGCTCTTGTACTGGTCGAAACTTTTATCAATACATGTCCCTGATTTCGGAAAGGATAAAGGCACCTAGGAATTTCCACCAAAGCTAAAAATAACCTGTGTCCATATTTGTGCCCATCATGAGACTCCCCAAGATAAACCCCTCTGAGCCTACATTTAAACTTTTTTCTTTCATCACCCTCAAAATCCTAACCCTTGAACCTTAGTATAGCTATATCTCTACCCTTGTTCTAAGGATTTAGTGGAGCTAATTCACGAGACAGACAAGATTTTGAAGGCATTACAAAAGAGAAGATGAGAAAGAATAAGTGTGGGGGAAGGACTTGTCCATGTGAAAAAAATTTATATGTATGCCGAAAAAAAAAATGAAGAATGAAAAAAATGTGTACGGCAATGAAAAAAAAAAAGTATTTGTGGATTTTAGTCCCCCCATTGAGGATAAGGAGTTTGTTTTGAAATTGAAGGCCTAAGTACGATAAATTTGGTCTTTGTCCTATTCCACAAGTGTTCACAGGAAGGTTAGCATGAAGCAAGGGTCCAACACAACAACATCTGGCCCTCAATAAAGACACACAAGAAGTTCAATGTTGCAAGATGCCTTGGTGACCAAAAGAAGACGTCTCAATGCTTCAATGAAGGCTCCACTAGGTTTTTAGAATAATTTGTGTCTTTTCCTTACCCTTTCGTTTCTATAAACTCCTAAACCTTGGCCCCATTACAACCTTGTATTAAGACCTCTTTGATCCTTAAGATGGGCAACCTTTGATCTGTGGAGATTGGTTACAAGAGCTGAGCATATGGTTCAGTCCGTTGGGCAAGTAGTTGGTATCCTTCATGAGATCGTAAAAAAAAAAATGCATATATTTCGACATAGCCTTTCCTTCTTTATATATGTGAGCTTTTTGTTTGTCGCAAATATTATCATCTCTCACATATATTTGAGTGACAAAGCTTTTAAGCATTAGCCTTGATCTGAGAGAAGAAAGAGTGATGAATCCTATGAGTTTTGAATCATACTTGTTGGATACATGCTGAGTTCCACCCATCACCATTGTCATATCCGTGTCTTACATATTTATATGTGGAATATATGTTTTAATTAACTCTTCAATTACTCATGATTGATTCTTGGTTGCGTGCTAATCTTGATGCTATGAAAGTAAGAGATTTATGAGACAACAATGTTGAAAGGCTAGTTTGTTTGGAGTCTAGAGTCTTTTGTTTAGTTTTGATTGAGTCTTGTTAGTTTTGATTTTTGCTAAGGGACTAGCAAAAGCTAAGTGTGGGGTAATTTGATAGGAGCATAAAATGCATCGAATTTATAGTTCAAACCTTTATACTTTTGACTAGTTTATTCCTTAAAAAGATCAATTTAACTTTGTTATTTTCTTAGGTACTTTGAGAAGCAGTTAAGGAGAAAAGAGAGCTATTGTGGGAAAATCAAGGCACTTCACATGAAGTAGTGATGCAAAGGATGGAGTCTGATCATTCATTTGGTCATAAAACTCAAGCAAAGATGGAGAGAGTTGGCGTGAAATACAGTTGCAGAGAAGCAGAAAACAGAGTACAAGAGTCTGCCTTATTTTGTTCTGTATTGGGAAGCTGTTTTGAAGAACCTTCGAGTGGCATTATGAAGAAAGGCCTAGCAAAATTTGAATATCACATGTTCTACTATAACTGAAGGCAAATAGTTGGTCCAGAATGATAAAAAGGAAGCCGGAGGCTGTGCTCAAAGTTGGTTCCCCGAGAAGACTATTTCCATCAGCTTTTCAGGAAGCTTTTTCAAGGACTTTTATATTGAACTTAAGGGATGAAAATCATAAATTCCTCTGCCCATAATTGAATAATATATGTTGTATAGCAGTATAGAATCATCATCACGCCTTCTGCGCCTTTTGCGCTTTCACCGCCCTGCTCATACGCTTTTTAAGCCTCTAAGCCTTGCCATCAAAACTGAGGCTTTTTATCTAGGAAATTAAGCCTTTCACGCCTCAAGGTTTTAAACACTGATATTTTCTGAAGATATTCTTGGCAGATTTTGGGACGAATTTTATTGGATTTTTGCTGCATTATACTTATCAAGAGACTATTAGAAAGACTTAAGGAAGGTTCAGAAGATTGTGGGGCAGCCAAGCAAGTGGAATTGGAGAAGAATAAGGAGAACTCAACCCGGTTTTGAAGAGAAAAGTTAGGGGTTTGTAAACAATAAAAGAGGAGACTTCTTGGCGTCATTGGAGACCATATCATACAGATTTCACACCTCAAAATAACCCTAGCTCTCTGGTTTTCGAAGCTCCATACAAGCATAAGGAAAAGAAGCCACCAAAGTCGCCATCTGCCACCACCGTGACCATCCATCTTCAAGCAACATCCACCGTGCCTCTTCACTCTCTTTTTCTGTGACTTTGCCTTTTATTTTCAATATGTTACTGTGTGTTTACCTTAGAAGAATGAGTAGCTAAATACTTTTGTGTTAGGGGCTAGTTTGAAGCCCTAAACTATGGTTCAAGTTTCATAATAAATTTCTATGGTTTAGTTACTTTGTCGATGAAATTTTTCTTTGGTTCTGGATTATATGAGTCTCTTATATGTATGTTTTATGTGGTTGCAAACATATAGGATATGCATGTAATTGGTGCTAGGTTAAATAGCAATTCACCTAATAGTTTTGTGATTTTAACCGAAGTAGTAAAACCTCTCGCCTAGGTGTGTACCAAAGATGAGGAATGCAACTAGACACGCTTGTTGTACTAGTTTGTACACTTAGATTGATATCCTTCCATATGTGCTTAATGCTTTAGAACTTGCTAAATGTAGGAGCCGCTTGTGATCTCTATGTTGCATGTTTTCAAAAGGTTCTAATAACGGCGCTTGTTCTTGTTAGAACATTATAGGGAAGTAATATAAGGTACTTAGCTTGCTAGTTTTTTTTCTAGGTTACATAAATTGAAGGTGAACCCTTGATCCTTGGCGTAGAACGATCCCTTACTTTCACTACTACAACTTGACAACAAAAAGGGTTTAAAATTGCGTGCTATTTTTAGCAGAGCACGTACCCCAAGCGCGCATCAATCAAGGGAGCTTGACTATAATGAAGCTTGTCTTCAGTATGGAGCGTCCGAAAATTAGGCCAAAGCATCTAATGCACTAGAGAATATTGCTAACGCATACAAGATGTATCATGAAGCAAGGGAAGCAAATTACATGGAGCAAGAAGATCAAGATGACAATCTTGCTCTAAAGGTTGAAGACTTCAAAGGTTTTAGAGACAGGCGATTTTGATTAAGTCTTTTTATTTTTCAAGAGATGTAATAGGCAATTGCCATATATTTTTGTAGTAGATGTCAATGGTTTAGTCTTTCTTCAAAGTAGGTTCACCCAAAATAAGTGTGATGTCTAGGAAGGTTTTGAGATTAACGGTACTTAAGCGAGCCTTGCTCCACTAACATCTCTCTACTCACCTGATCACATTTATTTTAGAGTTACCAAAAAAAGTTAGACGACAACCATTGTTTTGCATTAGCTAGCAGTTTTGGTTTATATTTTCTTAATGGTTAAGAGACAATGATATAACTCCGTTGGCTTACGAATAAAATTTCAAGTTCTTTTCATTATGACTCCATTTTGATTTCAAGCATATTACTTTGTGACTATGATGGTTGGGCCATCAGCATTAATTCAAGGACATGGAATAGCCCAAGTTCCCCTTGCCAAATGGCACCTTGATTACTGTCACAGAAACTCTCTACGCTCTTAGGGAAAATCACACCTATGAATAGCCAATGGATTCTATGCAGAAACGCATGTAGAGACCGGAAATGAGTTCCTTTGCAATACCTCTAATGATTGCATCTTAGAGAAATTGATATATCTCTCTAGTGGACTCCATGTCACTATTCAAGCTATTAAATCCAATAAAGTCATGAGAGAAGATCTCTTGGATGTAGAGATATATTGGTTTTGTCAAGACATGATAGGTCATCCTAGTCATGATATGATGATCTGTCTACTAAAGACTTCATATGGACATCATTTCTTTTGAGCGAAATGAAGTGTGATCGCTGCCACTTCCTCCTGAGCCATTGCCATCCACCGGAGCCGTTGCCTAGGGCTGGCACAGTCCTTATCCATGACGCCATGGATGGCGTCCATCATGGTGATGGCGCCCCAGGTGATGCTGCAATCACCAACTTTGCTTCAAATTACGTTTCAGACGTTTAGGCCCAACCAAAATCCTCATTGGTTGCTTCTAAGGCCTCTGGCTCGTTTTACAAAGCTTGTTCCTTACGTAAATTAAGACTGAGACCGTCCTATGCAAAGGATATGACAATACTCATTATGTTCTTACATAGAATCCGTGGGGATTCTATGGATTGAATCAACTAACTTGTAGATGCTTAAATATCTCTTGATCGATGTTGGTTGACACGCAAAAACGCTGGTCATGTGTTGTGTCATTGTCCATCTATAAATGCTGCTTATACTACCCTCCTAGCACATATCATATGACAATGGGCTCACTCCTCGGATCATCCTATTTAGTCAATTGGACTTAACAATGCTAGAGAGTTTACATCGAACACTTTCGATGGTTATTGTAATGAGAGTGATGTTGGACATCATATTCCCATATACACACCCAAATGGTCTCGCAGAAATGACTACAATGGTAGTCCGAACATTGGTAATGTACACCAATCTCCATATATCTGCTTGGGGTGATGCAATATTGCATGCAGCTATGCTAATTCTTATATGACCCACCTACAGGAATTGTTAAGTTGCTTGAATTTCTTACTTTAAACTTAATGCATAAACTGTGAGTTTAATTGCTCTAAGGGGGTGTTAGGCTTGCAGTTTATAGTCCACTTGTGTTTTAATGAAATATAAATGGGACTAAGGTTGTGTAATTTAACTTAGCTTTACCAAAGTTTGTTGAATTGCGTGATTAGTTGGTTTCTTGGTAGCTTCACCAAAGCACCAAGGGCAAATTTGTCAAAGCATGTTATTACATCAAGTATTGGTTACATTTTGTGCAAGAGTAAGGTTAGGTGTGATGCCAAAGTCTCTACTCCTGTTATTGATTTAGTCTATACATTTTTATTTGTTTATTTTATTTTATGCATTTTATTTTCTTTATCCAAATTAAAATCAACCAAACCGTTCACTACCACAATTGTAAATACCATCCTCATGATCTTTAGCTTCCAAATGGCTAAGGTTGTGAAATTGTAAAAAGATAGACTCACATGTCTTTTATAGGTTTATTTTCGCGGTGATCTAGCTAGGGTAGAGTTACTCAATCCCTTAAGTACGATACTCTTACTTTTCCCCTTTACTAAAACTTGACCTCCTAATCTTGGGAGTAGGAGACATCATACACATACATTTGCATATACAATACTCAATGATGTCCCTAACAAGTTTTTGGCTCCGTTGTTGGGGATTGAGGTAAAACTCAATCCCTAGCTAATTGGTTGTAGTGGGACTAGAGAATCCGTGTAGTTTATCTTTACTTTATTTTGTTAGGTTTTGTGGTAGTTTTCTTATTTTCAAATTTGTGTAAGTACTTTGGATAAGTAGATGGTAAATTGTGGTAAGAAAGACTAAATTGAGCATGTCAAATTAAAAAAAAAAAATATATATATATATATATATATATATATAATCTTGCTTATTTACTATTTGCTTATTACTTATCGCAAGTTCACCTTTTAGTATGTTTAAATTGGTTGTTGAAAGTAAAAAGTTGTAATTGCGGTAAAATTCGACTAATTGGAGCATATTGTACTTGTGAAAGTTAGCCTTAATTACTCATTGTTTTTACTTAAAACTTGTACCAATTTCGCTTTTAGCTTGTAAATTTAAAATTTCTTTGAATTTGTCAAGGTATTTTAATCTCAGTTCTTTAAGGTTTGAATTTAATTAGAACTTGTGAAGTAGGATTTTATCTTTGTACCATCGAGTTTATTCACTCTTCACAAGTAGGCTCATCCGATTGAATTAATTCATGAGGAGTTACCAAAAAGTTGAGTGTTAGACAACACCCTAAGATGGATTCTTATTCCCCTTTTAAGTAAATTGGATCGGGATTTCACCATAGTAACGGATTGGTTCATCACTTTTCACCACTCGGCTCACCTTAAGATGATGATGTCTAGGTAAGAAGCTAGGGATTTATCCCGGGTGTTATGCCGTGTAATAAGTGAGCCTCGCTCTACCAAAGCCGCACCTACTCTTAAGTTTGCTCTTAAGTTTGGAACTACGCCAAGCGTTGCACTTAGCTTGGAACTACGTCAAGCTCGTTACGCCAAATTTGAAATCCTTCTTCCATTTGCTTTTCTACTTACAAGTTCTTGCTAAATTCTTATCCTCTTAGAAGTGCTATTAAAGTTCTATTGATAAAGGAAGGGAGGTTGAAAATAAACAAGTCTTTGAACAAATTGCACATATTTGGGTAAAAAGTATAAATAGTTAAGCAAGCTCTAACAATTGCAATTTGCAAAAGTTAGAAAGATTTGTGTGATTACTCTTATTAAGTGTGTTAATTTGTATAGTTTCTTGTATTCTTATTACTAACACTTTCGACTTGTGTGATTCACATATGTATATGACTTTGTCCCCTCAATTTGGAAGTGGTTTACACACCGTTCTAGAGCCTAACGATCATGAGACACCGCAAGAGCAATCACTTAAGCTCACGACCCCTTCTTCATCTACTATATATTCTAATCCGTTGGTTCAATCAACCGAGGAAGTTTCAAGTAGTTCAAGTGATAATTCGGAGAAAGGAAGTCTAGTTCTAGTGGTTAATAATCTAGCCACCTTGTATAGATTATTCAAGCTAGACCAAGAAGTAAGGGTTACAAATCCAAGCCTTAGACCGAGAGAGTATCATATTGTGATGGCCGGCGAAGAAGAAAGAGAGGAAATGGGAGAGCAAAGGCCAATAAGGGATTGTGCCTTACCATCATTGTCTTGCCACCATGTGCCTTTTCATTTAAGATAAAGCCAAGCTTCTTGCAAACACTTCCAACCTTTTATGGATTGCCAAACAATGATCCATATCACCATCTACTAGAGTTTGAGGAGGCTTGTGCGAACATTAAGCTCAATGGAATGACGGAGGATGCTTTGAAGCTTTGGTTGTTTCCATGTTCCTTGAAGGAGAAAGCAAATATGTGGCTCAACAAGTTGTCTTCTAATAGTATCCACTATTGGGAAGAAATGCAAAGGAAGTTTATAACTAAGTACTTTCCACCTGGAAAAGTAAATGAGAGGAGGACCGCTTTTGATGACTTTTTGAGAAGGTCAAGATGAGTTATGTCACGAAGCATGGGAGAGGTTCAAGGACCATGAGCTTGGTTGCCCTAACCATGGTCAAAGTCAAGACATGTTGATGAGCCTTTTTTATCAAGGATTGTCTTCGAAAACTAGAAGGAAGGTTGATAATGCAAGTGGCGGTGACTTCATGGATATGACCTTAAGAGAAGCACATCAAGTGTTAGAGAAACTAGTCAAGAGATCTCAATTGTGGGACAATAACCCACAAGGTCGCAAGTCTTCTACCTCACACGTGTCTCTAGGGGAAGCGACTCAACCAAAAACCGGTGGCATGTATGAAATCAAAGCATCAAGCTTGGATGTACATCATGAGTTCAAGAGGTTGGAAGATAGTTTTAACAAGAAATTTGATATGTTTTTGAAGCAAGGCAAGCAAGGGGTCCGTGAGCAAGACAATGAGGTTCAAAGGCCACAAGTATGCTTGATTTGTGAGGGAGTGAACCATGATACTCACTCTTTGTCCACATGGAGATTGTTTCCCGGAGATTATCGAAGAGTGCAAACAAATGGGGTACCAAAGGCCCGAGAATGATCCCTACTCCAACACATATAATCCCGGTTGGAGGAACCACCCTAACTTTTCATGGGGTGGCAATCAAGGTGGAAATCAAGGAGGTGCACAAGGAGTCGGTTATGGTGGCGGTAATTATGGAGGGGCTAGTGGAAGCCAAGGGTTTCAAGGTAATAACGGTGTACTTGGTGGTGGTGCTTATCCTAGGCCACCTTATCAAGCAAGGCCTCCATTCCAAGCTCCTATTCCTCAAGTGCAAGCACCTATTCCTCTACCTCAAGGGGAAGCACCGAAGTCTAGCCTAGAGGAGATGCTTGTGAAAGTGCTAGCAAATCAAAATGAGATCATTCTAAACTTTGACTTACAATTCTCTTATTAAAGTTGATGATTTCGAAAGTTGTAAAAGATTGTAACTAACCCTAAGATTTTCGTTGGCCATGTGTATACTTGTATAAATGTGATTTTTTTGATGTGTGTACCTTGGTCCACGTTTTGTTTATATCTTACTAACTTTATACTTTATTCTATTTTAGGATCAATGAATGTCTGGATCATCTGAACCACCCAAGTACACCAAAACGCCCCTCCACGTCATTCAAGAGCGAATTGCGAAGTTGAAGCAGAATCCTGACATCTTTGACGTTCAAGTTTCTACTCCACTTCAAATCCGTGAGCTTGAATTAGATAGTGAAGGGAATAGAGTAGAAGGGGGATCAGAAGCTTCTGACACTTCAGTTAATCCATCACCACACCAAACGCCACCTCCATCACCTCGTGAACTTTTAGTCGTTCCACCACCACCACCACCAATGGCTCTCACCATAAGGCAACTCTCTACATCCGTCATCCCACCTGGGGGAGTGCCAACCTGCATAACCTACCCTGCTGCAGCTGAGGGATTAACAGCTGATTTTGAGTTGAAGTCTGGGTTGCTTCATCGTCTTCCTACATTCCATGGACTCCCTATGGAAGATCCCAACAACCACTTGATGGAATTTCAGTTCATCTGCACTAGCATGAAGCCTCAAGGAGCTGATGAGCATATTTTGAAGTTAAAGGCCTTCCCATTTTCGTTGGCTGACAAGGCAAAGCAGTGGCTTTATGAGTTGCCTAGTGGACGAATTACTTCTTGGGGAGACATGATGAAGGCGTT
>BDJD01002932.1:23783-41640 GCA_002564525.1 Rosa multiflora | reverse complement strand
CAATAAATGTATATCTTTTTAGATATCACATGATCAGCGGAAAAGAAATTAATCAAACCAACCATTTGATGCGATGACTAAGATATGTTATACATCTGGTAATTATCTCAGCCAAATTTATCCTCATCTCAACCTTGTTCGACGTGGTCAACCGAATATACATTTATATTCATGTATTAATTAATTAGATTTCTCAAAGAGCAACTTAATCAAGACCGTATAACGTAGCGCCATCGAAGGCGAGAAGCGGTGTTCGACATCGAGGCATGGTTAATGCCTAGAGCTGACTGTTGGGAGTCGTTTTTCTGGCGTAGATAAGCATGGGAGATGAGGTTATTGGTAGAAGCCGGCGTGGATTTGCGTTGGTATTTCGATGGAATAGATTTCTGGTGGTGATTGGGCACCTGCAGCTGTAGACGATGCTTTTGATGATGGCGACGGCGCTTCTTCTGGAAGTGACGCTACAAGTGGCCGCGACTTGCTTGACACCAGTGTTACATATCTGGCAGGATTTGGTTAGCGATGCTTGGGTGCCCAACCTCTGGGTGTCCATATCAGATAGCTGGGGTGTATGGTTGGGCTTATTTTGGGCCAAAGGTATACCTCAGTTGGGCTTGACCATTTGAATTTGGGACCCAGGAAGTGTTCCGCATGGTATCTTGGTTATCCATATTATTTCGGGTGTACCGTGTTTATGTGCAAGTAGATTGCTCATCTCTACATTCTATAAGAGATCTCAGTACAATATTATTGTGAGTACCACAATTGCGTGTCTGGCGAACAGTGTTACTTGTGCTAGGATGAATATAGTTTTGATTAGTCTACTGATCTCTTGTATGCTCGGATTGCAGATTCTGATGGTTTGGTTTCCAAATCTTAAGGTCGTGGCAATTGTCTCATTGTTGGTAATTATCTTGAGGAGACTGGGAATTTACCTTCAGTTTTTTGCTTGTTTCTCTATAAGTGATTCAGAGCAGTATTTTATTGTGCATGAATAACCTGTTGGTGTATTCCACAACAACCTTGAAAAGATTTAACAATAGAAATTTAACTAAAACTAGATGTTCTTACCAAAAGAAAGTAAATTTTTGATATTGATGCAAAATAGAGAGAAGCTCAGCGGTTTGAAATCTCAATTGTTCTGTCAAGCCTCCGAGTAATATGCATAGAACCTGCGAACCCAAACAATAAGATGCATACAGGTTATAATGTACTAAAATTCAGTGCTTGAGGCAAACAAAACCAATTAAATAAAGGGAATTAAATTCTCCAAAAACAACCAAACTGAGCAAGTGAAACTCTCGCGAATAGGAGAAGAAGTCTAGCAGCTCGAACTGAGGAGGAAGGGTGCCGGTGATAGTTCCTCCTTCGCTTCTTGCCTGTGTAGATGACCTTTTGTCATACTTATCTGTAGGCTTCACGGGCAACTTCCAAATTGAGTTTCTGAATTGTGTGAAGACGGTGGGACTTTTGGAGTTCTCAAATTCTATTTCTATATTTCGGGACCAACAAATATTTCGGGACCAACAACCCAGCAACTAGCAAGAGTAGAGTTAAATATTCCGACCACCCTCAAAACGATGTCGTTGCATATTCTCTTTCTTGTCCGTATATGAAAAAATTAAAAACGACGTAATAATTTGAATATCCCGCCTCTTTTCTTTTTTGTCAATCCCGCCTAATACTCTAACCCCAACATCACAACCCTAAACCTGACATCTCATGGTCATAAAATATATATATATATATATATATATAATATAAAAATACTTATCATGTTCATGACAAGCTTTCGAGTAGAAAATTTTCGTGTCAATTCTAAGTTCTAAATATTCTATATAGTTATTTTAGTTTGAAGATAATCGTCTTAATTGACATCTCGCAAGGCTAATATCTTTTTCTTCTTTTTTTCACAATACACTATATGACTAATACACACACACACACACACAAACGCATATATATGAGGTCGAATTTATCATTTATAATTTTAGATTTTTTGCAAAATCACAAAATAAAGATGTGTCTATTAACTTTGTCTGACTTATTATAAATAATTGTATACTGTTAAATATCAAAATGGTCTATGATCATAAATACGGTCAAACCAACCATTGGATCCGAGCTTTGGATATTATATGAACATGGTAAAATTCTGACCTACTGTCATATTCATTTCAATCTTGATCTATATGGTCAATTGAATCTACATTTATACACTTATATTTATTCATTATATTTTTCAAAGCCTAGTTTAAAAGAGAGCAGATGCTAGACTGAACATTTTTTCGCGGGTTGATTAAGCTCATCCGTATGTGAGTGTGGTCGCGAACCTCTTGAAAATCAGAGTCGTAACATAGCCGTTATCAGCATTTTAGAAAAAATGATATTTCTATAATAACTTGAATGAGAGTTGACCACCTTGATCGTGCCCCAAATGACAATGTACAAGGCCAATCTTTTTCACACTAAGCATATTAGTGATATTACTACATGGAGGATACACGGACAAAGTTGAATCCACCAATTTTCATTTTGCATTTCTCATATCGACTAAATATTGATATTTCTAGTAGGATTGTCTAACTTCTTCATTGGTTAAATAGAAATTTATGCCTTTCAAAATGAACATGGTGAACAAGAAAGAGATTGGTCAAATCGACCATTGGATATGATGATCGATCGGGATTTTACATGCATATGGTAAAAATCTTAGCCACATTCGTTCTCTATTTGACTCGATCCAACCTACTATACTCTTTTTTTTTTAGAACGAACCTACATATCATTAATTTATACCCTTGTATTTATTCATTAGAATTTTTAACAAGCAATTTAATTCAGATGAGCTCCTAGGTTGAAAATTTGTACAATAATAGTTGAAGCTTCGACATTAAAGCTTGTGGTCACAAACTTTTTTGAAAATTGTTTTCTCAATGTTTTGTTAATATTTTTTTAAAAAAATTTGGGTAAATAACCGTAATCAACGGTTCACCATCTCAGTCAAGGCCTAAATGATGACAAATATGGCTAATTGTTTCACACGGTGCATATTACTATGTGCTAAATATATAAACAATGGAAAATCTCTTTTATGTCATTATCGATGTTTCAAATCGTACAAAATCTCTACATGCCTACTAGTGTGGTCAGACTTTTTTACTACTTATATACAAACGTATATCTTCCAAGATAAATAACGTGAACAGAAAAGAAATTGCTAATTTGACCGTTGGATGTAATCACTATGGCATAAAATGGCTACGGTAAAAAATTTACCTTCTTTAGTATTCGTTTACATATCTATCACATTTGTCAACTATATTCTATTAAACTAAAATGCCCGTAACCAAAATTTTATTTAAGCACCATAGATTCCTAAAGAAGGATTTAAAAAAAAAAAAAAAAAATTTGTTAAGAAGAGGTCGAGCAAGTAATGCACTTATATAATTTTTTCTTTTTAATGATTGAAACAATAAATTTTTATTTAAGTATATTCTTTATTAAAGAAAAAAGCAGCAAACATAGAGTTTGAGGTGGAAGCTGCCCGAACCTAGAGAGGGAAAATGATATTCAAAGTTAATTAAAATGTCCATGAAATATTTTTACTTCATATTTTTGTAATTAATATAGTTTGTTTATTTATGTATTTCGACAGTAGTGTTCACCTGGTCAGTTGCTGACCAAAGAATTTATGCTCAATAACCCTTAGATTTACATCCAATGGTGGTTGAGCATTATTTTCTTGGTCAATAACTGACCAGGTGAACATTTTCGAGGAAGTCTAAGTATCGTAGTTATTAAAAAATAAATAAAGATAAACACAAAATAAAATTAAAAAAATTGAAAAACTAATTAATGTAGTTTGTTTATATATGTATTTTGAGGTCTTTTTAAAATATTGTAATTTAAAAAGAAAAAGAAAAAGAAAAAAAGAAGAAGAAGGTGAAAACGCAAGAAATATAAAATAAAATGAAAACAGAAAAAGAAGACTCTGATGTTGTCTTGGTTCGAACCCGCATCAAAGAGTGCATGAATATGTGCACCTACCACTGTACCAATTACAGTGGGGTAGAAATATTGCTTCCCTTCTATATATAAGTGACAGCTCTCTGATTATCATATTCCACGATGCCCACAAATACCCAGAAAACGCAGATTCATGTTTGCTTATTGTTCCTCTCTTCTTCGACGTCTTCCTTCAATTTGAAGGTCCATGGGACAAGTTAAACGCTGCTCCGATCTGAATATCAGTGGGATTGAATTGAGATTCTTGTCATTGCCGCCTTGACCGCCGCCGGCTCCGACTAAGTCTGTGGCCCATGATAGCAATCCTGCCATAATTCACTCTCTCTGTGAATTTGCAGTGTTGGGGTTTTGAAATTGAAACCAGAAAGAGAGCAATTCCTCCATTCCCAAAACCTCAAATATAATGATATCGCCGGTCGACTGTTCTACTCCCTCTCTCTCTGTTGGTTTTGGCTTGAAACTTACCATGGTTTTTACCTTTTAGATAAATTTTTCCTTCTTGACTTTGTTTTTTTGGATTCAATCTCAGCAAAGTTAACGTCTGTTAACAAAAAGTTTGTATGTATGGATGGCTCAGATTACATAAATAACTGAGTCTACAAATGAATGGCTGTGATTATTTGTTGATATTAAAATATTCGTTAGTGCAAGTGCATTGACGGTGCATAGAATCCTCATCCTTATAGGACACCTGTTACAAAAATGTTGAATAGTGATTGTAGTGTAACTGTTGCACTTGTAGCAAATGGTAGAACGAAAATTGTAGGGAAACTTGAGCACAACATTTGCTAAGTTTTTGTTCAACTGTTCTCACTACATTTGCTGAATATTTCATTATTTCCGATTCCAGTGGCTTAAAAATATGGAGAAATGATCATTTACCCAATTTTCGCTTGAAAATTGCCCACTTGCTCCATTAACAGGTTTTTAACCTCATTTACCCAAAACACTCTAAGGGATTATTTCCCTAATACCCAATTAATTCTTTTTTTATTATTTTTATTTATCTTTGGGACTTTTTTGCCCTCTCCTTCTTTCTTACTTAGAGAGGGAAGTCATCCTCCACCTTGCTGTGCTCCGGTGACCGGAGTCCCGCGTCCAGTGACCAGAATCCGACAACCAGTCACCAGAATCCAGCTACCGGACTGGTGACCGGATTCTAGCATATGAATTTATTGCCCCCAGTAATCATATTATTGCCCCCCAATACTCATATTATTACCTCCCAATAATCATATTATTGCCCCCCAATAATGTATTGAATATATGTCATTTTGCGTTGAATTTATGTGTTTGAAAGCTGTTCTGTTTATTTGTGTTTATTGAGTAAAAATGAAGTGTTCTATGTTGGTCTATTGGGGGCCAGTAGGCATTTTTTGCCCCCCCCCCCCCAGTATGGTAGAATCGGGCTACAGAACAAGAGAAAATGCAGAACAAAAAAAAAGCAGTGGAGAATGTAATTTCATCAACTCCGGCGACAAGTCTCCTACTACAGAGCAAAAATGCTACTCTCTTCGCCGTCCAAGTGAAACCTCCCCCTCACTTGTCACGAGAAGCCCATGAACCTCAACATGATCGGAGCCCCGTGAACCTCAACATGATCATGCCTCCAATTCCAGGTCCTTCCTTTCTAACTCTTGTCGTCCTTGTCATCCTTTCTAATTCCAGGTCCTTCCTCCTATCCAGACTGAGTCAGCGATAATGAAGTCGAGAATAGAAAGCGGCGACTTCCTCCTATTCCAAGTTCTTGGCCGAGTTGCTGAACCGACTTAGACTGGAATCGCGATGCCTAGCACCGAACGACGCTTAGCACAGATTAACACTGAGAACAGAACTGAAGTTCTCTCTGACAACCGAAAATTATCGATCCAAATCCGTGAGAGAGAGAGAGAGAGAGAACAACCGGAATTTTCTAATCCAAATCCGTGAAAGATAGAGATAGAGAGAGAGAGCTACCGAAAATTTCTGATCCAGATTCGTGAGAGAGAAAGAGAGAGGAGAGAGAATTAATTAATAGGGGCAAAACTGTCAGTAGAAGTTAGATTGGGTAAATGGGGTTAAAAAACTCTTAGTGGAGTAAGTGGGCAATTTTTAAGATAAAATTGGGTAAGTGGTCACGGCCCCTAAAAATATATACAATTTTTTCTTGTTCCATCAATATGTATCAGATGCAGTAATGCGCAGAAACAACATTACAGAAATATGATAAACTGTTTTTCCTAACAAAAGTGGCTTTGTGGCCGAAAACTTTAAAGAACCTACCAGAAGAAAGATCTTCAAGAATCAGGACATCTCCTGGTAGACCTAGCCGAAAACTCTCATAATTAGTTATAAGCAGATAAATAATATGTGGGTTTTTTCCACTATAGATTTTATAGGAATTGGGTCGATCTAAGGCCTCGTTTGGTTCGCGGAAAGTAAGCATCAGGAAAGGAAAGTTGTTCCTTTCTTGTGTTTGGGATGCAAAAGGAAAGGAAATAATACTTTCCTGAAGCAAAGGAAAATAGGGGGGGGGGAATGGTTCCTTCCATACTCCAAAGGAATCACTTTCCCCCATTCTTTCCTTGCATTTATTACTCATAACATATTATTTTATTCCATTAATTACATACTTTTTAACAACTTTCCAGATAACTTTCCTTACATTACCAAACATCGGAATGGAAAGTTCTTCGGAAAGTTCATTTCCCTTCTCATGGGAAAGACAAAGGAACTACTTTCCTTTCCGCGAACCAAACGAGGCCTAAAAGAAATATAGAGCCATATTTACATTATTATCTTGGTAAAAGCACCGGTTGAAGGCGTGCAAGATTTCTGAGATTGCGCATTTTCTCAATGAGTTCTGCCATTAATATTGACCTTCCAACTGCCCAGTCCTTCTAACTTCCTAGTCACGCGTCAAGCCGCACAAGCTTGCCCTATATATAGGCTGAAATGGTGAAGAAGCAAATCAACTCAACAAGATGCTGAAGATATTCTACCTCATCTTACTACTTTTGATAAAATCTTTTCCTTTTAGGATAGTTTGCCGAGTATTGATTTCCACTACCTGGTCTGAGCTTGTTTCTTACCTATTTTACTTTGACTTACGTATTCTCCATACAATTAATTTGTTGATATTGATCAGTGAAATTATTTTGACAAGATAGGATTGATTTCGATGATGAAGCTCATCCTATTAAGTCATTTCAGTGCACTTGTGGAGGTCAATACTACATGTGGAGCGTTGTACAGACATTTGTACAAGTTCTGAGAAAACAGCTGGAGTATAATGGTACCTGTTCCGGTATTAGTAGTGTATCCAAGGATAGGTAGCTCTTTACTTCACCAAGCGTATATCCCTTGACACGGTAAAAAAGTATGGGTTCTCCAATTCGCCCAGGGCTTCATTGGGTTATAGAGTTTTCGGAATAGGCTTCGTATGTTAGCAGAATTAGTTTTATTTTTTGATCTTTCTGAAGTACTTGGAGATCTTTCTCCTCAGGTTCTTTCTTGTGAGTTTCACTTTACCTTATAGTTACGGGTTTCATGCGTGTTCCCTTATATGTGGCATTCCATCACTACACATGATTTAAAATATTAATACATTTCACATATTGACATACATAATTTGCGATCTTTTGTGGGCATAAAAATATTAATACGTTTACTAATTTAAAAAGAGGACTTTGTGGCCGGAAACGTTAGGCCATTTACTAATAGATACTAGACACCAAACACACCCTATGGGTGTGGATAATTATGTGGGAAGTTATTCCACAGAATGTGGAGAAAATTGCTGCACATATGTATATATATATTTTTTTGTTTAAATTTCTTTTGTTTTTCTTTTATTTGTGAATTGACCATTTTGTCTTTCTCAAATATTTCAGTTTAAATGTTTTTTAATATTTGAGGGTTATTTTGGTAAAAAAATTCTGTTTTGGCTGACAAACTCTCTTCTCTTAATAATAGTATAGATATTACAATTACAATTCAATATCTTTCTTTCTCCTAGGATGAAAACCGTGTGAAAAAGTAGGAGTAAAGGTGCGTGTACGTGAAGTCAAATCAACCAGATATAATAATGTTTTCTTGTCTAGGTAACCGCACAAATCAAATCAAACATCTCGATTGCATATCACGGTAGTAGTGGGAGTTGGGATGGAATTATTAATAGCATAACGTGAGAAACAATAATATAGATAGAGTAATTAGTTTGTAGTTAATTAAGACCCTTAAGAAAGCGCTCATGAAGGAAAAACGTTTGATTGCAGCAGAGCTCATAGTACTTGGTCAGAAGGGGTTTTGGAAATAGGGGATTTATGATTAAACCATTGTAGATGACATTGAAGTTCTCTATACTGCACACTTCTTCGAAAGGAGCAACAGACTCTGAAAGCTTAATTCCTTCCAAAACTTCACAACTAGCATCTTCAGTGTCATCTTCTAACAGATCTGACACTGTACCACGTTTATTATTACAGGCTGCGGTTTTGTTCCTTTGAATAACTCCATCAGGATTTTCCACTTATGTAGGGTCCCTATGCTCATTGGAGGGTGTATGAGGTGTTTTGAGTAATTGTGATAGTGAAGTGAAGGGGGTGTAATCAGACGATGAAGATAGGAGTGGAAGTTGTAGTTAATTGTTTTAATTGTCTTCTTTATTATGGTTAGGGAGTGTACATACCGCCTATATTACATACCGCCAAGCATAATCAACGACCTCATAGGTGGGTCCCGCGGCATGGTTAGCCCCGCCTATGGCATGCATCCGATATACCGACACCCGAGCTACGTTGCCATGGTGGAGGTCGGCCGGTATCTAGTCAGGAGGCTACTCTCCCATGATCTCCAAAAGGCTTCAAGTGAAGTAAATATGTGTATATTGTCCCACATCGGAAATATAGAATAGAATGAGACTTCCCTTAGCTATAAAGGGAAGTACTCCCCTTCTTAGAGAAGGGAGAGCCATGATCCCTATACTTGTATCACTACAAAGGCAACTTGGCCTCACTACTAGTAGAATCTCTAAGTGGACGTAGCCTTGCCTCAAGGGCAAGGTGAACCACTATACATGTTTGTGTTCCTTTCTCTCTCTCTCCCCATCATGATCCACACTTAGTTCCCGTTCCGTATTCTTCAGTAGAAACATTGGCGCTAGAAGGAGGGGCCCTATGTTTGGGTATGAACCTCCAACCTTGAGCAAGAGTCATGTACGGGTACCACAAGTGTGCGGGTACGTGCAGGACCCCGCACCATCACAGCTCATCACCGTACTCATGTCATTTCTTCCACCAAGGTCCAATTTCAGTAGTACCCGACCGGGATTGTCATCATAATTACCCCGCTCCTGGTACCTCACTCCACCGGGATTCAAAAAAGGCAGCGTGCAACTCATCACCCACTCCCGGATTCCCACCCGGTAGCTTCCAGCATTAACAAATCCCGGAGACCAGGATTAGGAACAAATACTGGACACAGCGAGCTCAATCTGTCCAAAGGTGGACCTGTACCTGATTCCCGAACGGGACCCCCATCATATTTATCTCCGGGCACACCTATGTTTCTGTCAGCATATCCGGCACTTCTAGAATTCGCATACCTCCCGGGATCGCAGGCTCGTAATCAAAATTCAATAGGGCCTAGTCTCATTTCGAAAAAAAAAAAGAGGTGGAGACTCGACAGTAGCTCCATGTACCAATGGATAGTCCCGGTAGCTGGCAGTCACTCCAAATTCACTTCTTATCTCTGCCCTCCTCATCTCCCGGCAGCACCTGCACTTCCTCGTAGTAGTTTCGCTCCCCAGCATTTCATCTCCTAGTTGCCCATACATTTGCAGCGGTACTTTGCTTAATGCATACTCAGCGGTATCTCCCAGCATTTCAGGTCTCGCTACCTCTCTCCCTGCAGACTCAACGTCTCGGTGGCAACCCAACCTCTCGCTGACTTTGATTATGGTACCGGCAGCATCGATTAATTTCTAGCTGGTCTTTCTTCCGGTGTTCTTCTGGAGTCTCGGCGATCCTTCACTCGAGCAAAAATTTGCCTCATTCCTCATCTTGGGCATGGGCACAGCAACAACTCTTGCTCATCACGTGTCATGCTGCTATGCAACACCACTACCAATCAAGGAGCCAAGGTCCAGCTGCATATAGTCCCGTATGTCAACCCACCTCGATGACTCACTGCCTTTCTCCATCCGGGTACCACTTACGGAAAATCTCGGCGATCCACTTTATAATCCACCAGTACCACTCAGACCCGTCGGGTCTCGGCCATGGCCAATCACTTGTGGCAGCAATCAAACAGAAAAAGGAAGTAGAAGAATCCTCCGGCATCAAAAAAAAAAAAAAATCATATATATTTGCTTCGGGCACCAGTGAAGGTCGGACTCATCTACAGTCCACTCCCAGGGATGTCTTCCCGGTCTCTCTCATAATGGGAACCTTGAAATCCATCATCATGGAAATTACTGATCCCATCGGTAACGAGGTCTTCACTTATCTGAACAAAAAGTTTCTGGGCACCGAGATATCTACTCTGTGCACCTGCTCGGCCACTTTCCTGGAGACAAGTCTTTCATTCTGCTATCCTTTATAAAAAGCTCAAAACATGCTTCAGTTATATATGATGTCTCTCAGCATGTTCACTTCGATTCTGAATTTCTGATACACAAGCTTACTAAAGCATACGATAACTTCCAGACATATATATGCATGCAAACAATACAGTTCTACTACAGATACTTGTCATGTCTTCCTTACAGACACGATTTGCTAGTCTACTAATGTGTTCCCACGTAGCAATAGCATTATCACACTTGTCTTCCCATGAACAAGTCATTCCATTACTTCATCCAATCTCTTATAGAAGTATGCATATGATTCAATGTGCCACCTTGAATCATGAACTTATATTTATATATCTATCGATCTATTTTTGTAGTATATAAAGGATTGAGTTTTTGCCACTGCAATATACTTGCACAGCTCACTATATTTCTCTCACTAAACACATGGCTGCCATTCACTTGCTCGCTGACCAAGTTCAGAGCACAGATTCAATTCATGCATGATTATCAACTTCAAGACACACATGTAAAGCATGACCGACTCTATGGCACAATTCACACATGTCAACTATCTCAAGTTCTCAACGATACACTTGTCAAGCATGATCCCACACATGCACACAGTCACACATAGGCCCAGTTTGGGATTGTTGTGCTGCGAGAAGAAGCACTTCTGATGTTGCTGCGAGAAGAAGCACTTCTGATGTTGCTGCGAGAAGAAGCACTTCTGATATTGCTGCGAGAAGAAGCAGCTGATGTGTTTGGTAAACTGTTTTTAAAAGTGCTGTGTGAACCAAAATCAATTTCTGAGTGTTTGGTAAATTGTAAATAAAAAGTGCTTTGGTTTGGTATAATTACCAAAATGGGCATAGATGATAAAAGATGCTATTAAACTACATAACTTTGTTTTATGATTATGTAACTATACCAAATTAAATAATTTCTCATGTATAGTCCTTGTACACCAATTTAAATTATCAATTCATCACTTTTATCTCAATATGTATATTAATTCTACAAATTATATAAGCAATTTTAGTTTTTTGTAATTTATTTGCTTATATATTGCTTGGATCAAATAAAAGATTACATTAAACTCTTAAATATTATACAAATGAGTTGAGAATATTACACAAAACATGCCCCCACCATGGTATACGGGAAACATTACACAAAATGTATTAAAGTCAATACAACTTTGCAACTAAATGCTAAGTAGATGCATTCATTAGACTTTGTGCAATTGTATTTCTTAACATCTCCATTTCTTGTCTTCCCGGACCATCTTCTTCATATGCATTGCCTTCCATCTTTTCCTCTCACCGACACAGGAAATGAGACAAAGCCTTGGTGCAAGAATCATCAACGACTCTCCTTCTGTTTTTTTTTTCATTACTCCTAGAGTCCACTACACTATAGATTCTCATCTATAGCGTTTTTGAAACGCTATGGTAGGATTCAATAGCGTTTTAGTAAAAGCTATATCTGCCGGAGCTATAATAGGTACAGGGTCAGTCATAGCATTTTCAAAAACGCTATAATACGTACGTTTCCTATTGATAGCGTTTTTGAAGCGCTATTGTCTGACATCTAGTAGCGTTTGAAAAATGCTATAGGCGAGTTAACAATATCATTTTCTAAGAGTTGTTGTTTGGCCTATCATAGCATTTAACAAATGCTATTGTCTTGGTTTCCATAGCATTTCTCAGGTGCTATCAATTGACCTCTTTTTGTGATAATAAACATTATTGTTCAGTTTTCAGTAGCACTTACCAGTGCTATCAAATGACATTACATACTTGTTTCATAGCATTTAAGAAACGTTGTCATTGTCTGGACATTATTTTTATCACTAGCTAGTACAAAATTTTATATAAAACGTGAAGATGATACAAAAATGTCAATCGTCTCATCAATATTCAAACTTCATATATGAATTTCAAATACTATTCAATAAAATTGTCTCAAAAGCTAGCAGCCGATCAGTTTATTGAGGAAAAGATAAACAAGTAACTACAATATCTCAATCAAAAAATACTTGTGTGCAGCTCCTAGCATTCATGACCGCATCAGTCCATTACTAGCTTCTCCAATTTAACCTTCATAGATAGCTCTCTTAGCATCTCTGAACTGTCATAAAATAAGAAATCAAATGCAAAGGCAATCAAACAAGTAATCAATCTTCATTAACTCAGATTCCTACAACTTACTGAGAACCAAGAAGAGAAATTTTGTCAATGTTAACAAATTATTTGGGAAGAAATATAAACATAGGAGTTTAAATGCATACCGGGGCTCTAAAAGATAACCACTTTGTCTGCTGGCCATGATGTCAACTTGTGCTATCAATAAACAGTATTCCTGTAGTGCAGCCAACAAGGTTTTTTTCCCCCTCAATATTAAGGATACAAACTTGCTAGAATTAACCCAGCAGCAATGTTCTTGGCCATTCTTTTGATTGTCCACATGAACTTTAGCATACTGGTTGATAACATGCTAATTTCTTGAACACTGTACAAACAAGTACCATTGATTAACCAACTATAGAGAAATTAAATGAGGACAATTACTAGAACAATATTAAGAAGCTATAATGACAAAGTGACTGACCACAATGTTTTACTAATGCAGACATGCAATGGTTGTCCACATAGGTCTGTTAGACCTCTCACAGCCATTAAAACTGCTAATTAAATTTTGCAGCAATCGTAACTAATAAGAAACTTTGAAAGAATAATTGCTGAATATTAGACTCTTGAACAGGTAATGAAGCATAACAAATACAAGTTATTGCCCACTACATTGCTGAATTAAACAAGACCCACAATTGAATTGAATTGACAAGCCAAAATCAAACATGCTTTATTAAAGCTTCGAAGTTTCTACGTCAAATAGAGAAAGTGGCATCTAAACAAGGAGAAAATATATAATAACAACAAATTTGATTACCTTGAAAGTTGCATGAACAGAGACGAAACAGTGAACTCTGTAGTATATTGAATAAAAGAACTAGTTTAAAAACTTTGACCTAATTGCTTGATAACAGTTCTTAGGACCCCACTAGCACGCACCTGTAAAACTGAGGAGTGCTGAAACTTACACTACTTCAGTTCGTCTCTACTTTCTACTGTACATGGATATATAAACAACAATCAATTCTTAAAAAGAGGAGGAAAAGTTCCAAGTTACTGAGGGAGACGATTCTCCTGCACAGGTGTCGAACAAGCCACGTTATGGAACTGTGCCGGTGCGACATTTTGAAACATTGATGGCACCATATTATGCAACTGCGGAGGCACCACATTATGTAGCTGCATCAGCATAGGCGGCCTTGTCTCAGAACAAACTTGCTGCCACAAGGAAGGAACAAGCATCTGTTAATGCTAGTACTATAAATCAACTTGCACCCACCGACCTCAATGCTATTTTCCAGAACAGAAAAGTTCCATACAAAATTATACCTTAGTCACCACAATATGGTATATTTCAAAACTTTACGACACCAATTAAAGTTAAAAGTCTCTAGCACATATCCTGGTCCATCCACTATGTCAAAAACTCCCAGATACAGTTTATCAAAGCAGGGGAGAAACCTAAACCAAAAGAACCTGTGAACATCCTCACTTCTTTCTATCTTATACTAGCTGTATTTTTTATCCATGATTAAAATTATGTTTGCAACTAATCAAATCCAGTATGTCATAATGATTTCTTTTTTTTGGGCAAAATGAAGTATCTTTCTACAAAAGTTTACAACATCAAAATCAAAGCAGAAAAGAAAGAAAAATTCCACTAATCAAACAGAATTAAGATGGGAGGCAGCATGACATACCATTTGGGGAAACTGGTCTTGTGTTCCAACTCTCATACCTTCCGGCTGAGGTACCTGTATGCAAATGAAGCGGAATTTATCTCTCACATTAATGCATCTAACATATTTTCGAAAGGAAAAGATACAAGTAGACCTTAGAAGCCACCATTTTATACATTTCCTTTCCCATGCCTTGCCACCACTTTCCCAGTCCCAACTCTCCTAGGAGTCTTGCTAGCAGTACTCACTTTCGAACCAAAATAGACCTTAGAAGCCACCATTTTATACCTTTCCTTTCCCATGCCTTGCCACCACTTTCCCAGTCCCAACTCTCCTAGGAGTCTTGCTAGCAATACTCACTTTCGGACCAAAAATCTTGTCATCAAATGTCATACCACACTGACTCACTTCAATACCACAAATACCATCTATTGCCGAGTCATTAGGTTTTGCATTGCTTTCAACAGAGGTGTTCAAACTCGTGCATTGCTTTAAAGCTTCTTTTGTGGCACATAATGCTACATCATAACTCTCCTGAGAAAGTGACCCTTCTTCACCCAATATTATGGCTCGTCGACAAAAATCATTGTAACGACGGACCTTAGATTGTACCTCATCAAATTTTTCGCCAATGGCATGCCTGCTCATAGCAGTATTTGTCCACCACTGCAATACATGTTTGGCAGGTATGGTGAAAACACCAGACATTTGGAAAAAAAATTCCCATGTAGCATCATAGAGGCCCAAAAACGAAATCAAACTATGAAAATGTGGAGGGACTGGAATTGAATTGAAAGAGTGAATCTTACTTACCCTGTCTCTGCCTGCGGAAATTTAGTACCCAGAATACTACAAATCGACCAAATATAGAAACAGGGCCGCAGCTCTTGTTTCGATCTGTGACTACTTGTTCTGCAGGGGACGTATATAGAGAAAAATAAGAACTTTAGAGGAGAGAATAAGAAGCGCAACGAATCGAAGCAGTTTCATCAACATACTATAAATTTGGGGAGAGATGGAGAAGGAGGACTTACAGTGAGTTTGATTCTCTAAATCAATTCATCAGTTTCTGAATCAATTTGCTGTTGAGATCGATCTCTCGAGAGTTGGTGCGCTTTGAAGAGCTTGGAGCACAGATCAATCTCTCGAAAGTTGGTACGCTTTGAAGATATTGGAGCACAGATCGATCTTTGAAGATGTTGGAGCACAGATCGATCTTGGAAGATATGTTGACGGCAGCCCAGAGAGAGAGAGAGAGAGGCGGTGACAGAGCGATCTTGAAGCGCAGAGCGATCTCTCGAGAGTTGGCACGCTTTGAAGATGTTGGAGCACAGATCGATCTCTCCTATGTGTTGACGGCAACCCCGCGTCCCAGCGTGTTAAGAGAGCAAGAGAGAAAACCCTATTGGCAATGTAATTGTTACAAAAGGATGAGGACATTATTCGTCATTTCGTAAATTTCATTAAATAAACACTGTTCACTCAGTGTTTTCCCCAGAATCAGAATCCAAAAGCTACTCCGAAGGTGCTTCTCACTTTTAGCTTCCATGAGAATCAATGTAGCCCAAAAGCAGCTTCTATAAAATTTACCAAACACTATATATTATGCCCAAAAGCAGAATCTATCTCAAAAGCAAGTCTAAAATCTATCCCAAACTGGGCCATACATTTGCATAACTCATCTGTTGAACAACAATCAAGCATACACTTTGTTTTATTTATATGTGGTCTGGCCACACTATACAAACACAAATTCAAATTCGGCACCTTCACTTTATTTCTATATTTTACTTCTTTAGGTTTCACTTTGAAAATTGTTACTAAATTACCTACTATGGCTACCCATGATTACTGTTGCCATGCTTGTCATGCACCAACCATGATCATTATTATACAATCAATTCCTAATTTCTTTTTAGCATCCTTATTTAATCTTCTCACGTAAGATTAATCATATATTTTCATAATTACATGGGCAATTTGATCCTTCATGCTATTTAAATGGATTTAAATTGTCACTATATATCTCAAACTATATCAAAGCATACAAGCAAATTATATCTGCTTCATCAATTCAATCATATGAATAGCTTGCTAATCACTTATTTTGTTTCGCCTTCGGAGGAAGAAAAATCATTCTAAATCAGGCATCTTCTTGTGCATACAAAGCCAAACAAACTAGTGACCATTAGTCGATTACATGGAGCGTCATGCTTGGACAACTCCAACATGATTTGGTATTCGGGTCAATCCCAATCGTCACCTCCTTCAAATGGCACAAGATAAGTTTTATCTTATGCTCCTCCAATTTGATTTATATCACGCAATGCTTCAATAGTGATTTCTATAATCTAAGCATATGCTTACAAATGTGATAGATTCGATATTATATCCATTATGCCTATGTATTAATGTCATACTTTAACTTGATTGCACATCAATTAAATTGCTACATATATACATATGACACTAGGCAAGTGTAACATGCGGCACTTAAATTCCCCGCCCCGAGCGAGGTACCCCAACGGGGTCACGAGGCACAAGTCATCATTCTACCCGGGGTCATGGCAACGGGTACCGGGGTCATGGCAACGGGTACCGGGGCCCAGAGCCACCAGATACCCCAACGGGGTTACAAGGCTCAATCTCTGATTCTACCCGGGGCCACGCCACCTGTTAAAGGAGGCCTACAGGCCCTCATTCAACCCCATTGGGTTAAGGAGGCTCAAGTCCTCACGTGACCCCACCGGGCCACGCTGTCCAAGCCTTCAATCTACCCTATCGGGTACTAGAGGCATCAAGTCCTCATGCTACCCTATCGGGTACTAGAGGCATCAAGCCCTCATGCTACCCCATCAGATGCGAGAGGCATCAAGCACTCATGCTACCCCATCGGGTACGAGAGGCATCAAGCCCTCATGTTACCCTATCGGGTACGAGATGCATCAAGCCCTCAATCTACCCTATCGGGTACTAGAGGCATCAAGCCCTCAATCTACCCTTCCGGGTATCAGAGGCTCAAGCCCTCATGCTACCCCATCTGGTACGAGAGGCATCAAGCCCTCATGTTACCCCATCGGGTACGAGAGGCATCAAGTCCTCATGCTACCCTATCGGGTACTAGAGGCATCAAGCCCTCAATCTACCCTTCCGGGTATCAGAGGGTCAAGCCCTCATGCTACCCCATCTGGTACGAGAGGCATCAAGCCCTCATGTTACCCCATCGGGTACGAGAGGCATCAAGTCCTCATGCTACCCTATCGGGTACTAGAGGCATCAAGCCCTCAATCTACCCTTCCGGATATCAGAGGCATCAAGCACTCATGCTACCCCATCGGGTACGAGAGGCATCAAGCCCTCATGCTACCCCATCGGGTACGAGAGGCATCAAGTCCTCATGCTACCCTATCGGATACTAGAGGCATCAAGCCCTCAATCTACCCTTCCGGATATCAGAGGCTCAA
>BDJD01002932.1:12372-23589 GCA_002564525.1 Rosa multiflora | reverse complement strand
TTAGAGGCATCAAGCCCTCATGTTACCCTATCGGGTACGAGAGGCATCAAGTCCTCATGCTACCCTATCGGGTACTAGAGGTATCAAGCCCTCAATCTACCCTTCCGGGTATCAGAGGCTCAAGCCCTCATGCTACCCTATCGGGTACGAGAGGCATCAAGCCCTCATGCCACCCCATCGGGTGCGAGAGGCATCAAGCCCTCATGCTACCCCATCGGGTGCGAGAGGCATCAAGCCCTCATGCTACCCATCGGGTACGAGAGGCATCAAGCCCTCATGTTACCCCATCGGGTAAGAGAGGCATCAAGTCCTCATGCTACCCTATCGGGTACCAGAGGCATCAAGCCCTCAATCTACCCTTCTGGGTATCAGAGGCTCAAGCCCTCATGCTACCCCATCGGGTGCGAGAGGCATCAAGCCCTCATGCTACCCCCATCGGGTACGAGAGGCATTAAACCCTCATGCTACCCCATCGGGTACGAGAGGCATCAAGCCCTCATGCTACCCCATCGGGTACGAGAGGCATCAAGTCCTCATGCTACCCTATCGGGTACTAGAGGCATCAAGCCCTCAATCTACCCTTCCGGGTATCAGAGGCTCAAGTCCTCATTCTACCCCATCAGGTACGATAGGCTCAAGCTCTAAGAAAACCCCACTTGGTAGCGGAGGCGGGGTAAGCCATGGTCCAATCCCTTGCTTCTGAGTCATCTCACCTCCCGAGCGTTCTGTAAACTTGGGGGACTTATTCATACCACTAATCACAAGTGGAGATAGTACCCGACCGGGACTATCATCGGGCTTCACGCTCATACTTTTCGTGCTATGGTCTATTAAATGGAAATATTGAAAATTTTCACCTATTGTTGATCGCAATAATTAATTTTCTTTTACATCCCATTAATAAGACCATAGGACAAAACTCAAGCCTGCTCAACATGAGCGAGCTCAACTCTTACATTCCCGTTACACATAAGCCAAACAATCGGGTCATGGCTTATACGTTCGGGTTAAGTTAGCGTTCCTTCCTCTAACCTATCCTTCGGGGACTATCTTGGTCACGCCATAGTCTCGCTTGTATTGTTAATGGTTACTTAGATACCGGAGCTTCATTCTTAGTCTCACCGGCATCGTCGAACATAATCTAAGTCCGAATTCCCGTTTTACTAACTGCGTGACTTGGGGGACTCGGCAAGTAACAACACTTCCGATCCTAACACATATGCATCATGTGCATACAACATTTACATATCATTATGTCTTACCGTGTTCATCACACATATCATTATGTCTTACTGTGTTCATCACACATATCATTATGTCTTACCGTGTTCATCACACATATCATTATGTCTTACTGTGTTCATCACACATATCATTATGTCTTACTGTGTTCATCACACATATCATTATGTCTTACCGTGTTCATCACACATATCATTATGTCTTACCGTGTTCATCACACATCTTTGCATCATGCATCTCATAAAAGTTCATGCACCTTGATGCATTTGACTCAAATGTCACTTCGATTGCCCTAGCGCAATCAATATGCTTTTTTGTGCACTCTCATCTTATTTGCAGGTACTAGCTTCATTAGGGCCCCGGGGCACCAACATACCCGTAGAGTCCCTTCTTACTTGCGGAGTTGGGGGACTAGTACTATGGGTATAGCGTTCAACAAGGTCATCACTCATACTTGGCGGCATCATACTTAAACTCCCCAACCAAGAAGCGCCTCTTACTCGGGGACTTGGGGGACTTGTACATACCGCCTATATTACATACTGCCAAGCATAATCAACGCCCTCATAGGTGGGCCCCGCGGCATGGTTAGCCCCGCCTATGGCATGCATCCGATATACCGACACACGAGCTACGTTGCCATGGTGGAGGTCGGCCGGTATCTAGTCAGGAGGCTACTCTCCCATGATCTCCAAGAGGCTTCAAGAGAAGTAAATATGTGTATATTGTCCCACATTGGAAATATAGAATAGAATGAGACTTCCCTTAGCTATAAAGGGAAGTCTTCCCCTTCTTAGAGAAGGGAGAGCCATGATCCCTATACTTGTATCACTACAAAGGCAACTTGGCCTCACTACTAGTAGAATCTCTAAGTGGACGTAGCCTTGCCTCAAGGGCAAGGTGAACCACTATACATGTTTGTGTCCCTTTCTCTCTCTCTCCCCATCATGATCCAAACTTAGTTCCCGTTCCGTATTCTTCAGTAGAAACAGGGAGATAGGTTTTATTTTGCTTGTATTGTTTTCGGCCACAAGGCCGTTCTTTTGAATGCAGGACAATTATTGCAATTGCATTTAATATCTTTCTTTCTCCTAGGATGAAAACCGTGTGAAGAAGTAGGGCTAAGGTGAGTGTAGGTGAAGTCAAATCATATAGATAATAACGTTTTCTTATGTTGGTAATTGCACAAAGTCAAATCAAACATCTCGATTGCGTATCTCGGTGTGTATTTAAGTTGTTTTAATCATGTGGGTTTTTCATTTTTTTATTTTTTCTTTTTTGGTAACCATTCATTAATGTGAAGAAATGTTACAAATAAATTAGTCGGATTAGATGCACAAAGCATAGCTGGTTAATTAAAAACAAATAGCTCGATAGGCTCTTGCAATAATATAGAAGAGTAATTAGTGGGGAGTATTGGTTCGAGGGAGATGACTTCGTCATTTGAGACTGAAAGAGTTAATTGAATTGCTAACCTGATTAACATTTTCTTATCATGGTGACCGCAAAAGTTCAAATCAAACATCTAGATTGCGTATCTCGGTAACCATACAAATGTAATAACCATGCGACTAGATTTAAGTGAATACCTTCAGTATTGCAACAAAAGAAATATGCTCAAACGCTGATTGATAAATTTGGAATGAAAGGGTGCAACGCAGTAGCATCACCACTGATTGTTCAACCGAGGTTCCTCACTACTCAACTCCTTAACCATGGCAACCACCACCCTTGTTCAATTTAAATTCAGTCAACTTGTCTGTACAGTGTTCCACATGTGAAGTATGACTTCTACAAGTGCAATGAAATAAGTCTAGCTTCATCATTAAAATCAATTCCCATAATCCTGTAAAACGATTGCACCGATCAATATCAACAAATTTATTGTATGGAGAGTTTGTAATTTGAGTAAAATAGATAAGAAACAAGCTCACTCATCCAAATCAATTCTTCAAAGGCAGGTAGTGGGAAGTGCCGTGACCAGATAACCAGAAAATATATCATGATAGCAAGGGATAGCTTCTGTTATCAGTCCTTTCAATAATTTAATAACCATAAAAAAAATGACGTGTATCTGTTTGATTTGACTTCACCTACACGCACGTTACTCCTACTTCTTCACACGGTTTTCATCCTAAGAGAAAGAAAGATATTGCAAGTAATTTTCATCCTAAGAGCAAGTTCACCCGTAGTTAAGAAAAGTCAAAGTCGAGAAGTCAAGAATTCGACCAGTAAAGTTACTGTTCACTGCCACTGGACATGAGTTTGCACCTGTTTTTTTTTCTTGACCAGGCAAGACTGTTCATTTTCACTGTTTTACTGTTTTACTTTTTTACTGTTCATTAAAATACTTTTGCAGAAACCACATATTCTTCTATCTTCCTCCACTTCATTTCACTTCTCTCCTTCTATCTTCCTCCACTTCATTTCACTTCCTCTGTAAACATATTCTCTCTTTAATGGACTCGTGCAGTTTCGACAACGTCAAGGCGGAGAAAGCCAGCGCCGCCGTCTCCGCACCATCGCCAGGCTTTTCCGCCTCACCGAGCTCTGCATCGCCACCGTCTTGCTCTCCTGGACCTTCACTCGCCTCCTCTTCGCAATCCGCATCTCCCTCGACTACCTCCGCCTCTTCTCCGGCGTCGTTTTGAGCCCCCTCTTCGTCTTCCTCGTCTGCAACGCCATCATCGTCTCTCTCTACGACAAGTCAGGCAACGTCACCGCCTCCGCCTCGCCTCGGGATCCGAAGGACGACGTGGAGACTCAACTTTACGATGAGTTCACCAACAACTGCTGTGGAAAGATGTCGAACTCCGGTAACGACGTCCTCTCCACTGTGAAAGAGGAGGTTGTGTATCAGGACAAGCAGATCATCTCCGAGGCGCTCCCCCATTCTTCCGTGCTCTTCACGCTATGACTCTTCCGCGTCTCTCTCTGTGCGTCACCATATGACGTAAGCCACGTTCTTCATCATTCCATGCTGGCAGCCGGCCAAGCCTGGGCAAGAAAAATATCATGGGCTTGGAATTTTTCTTGCCTAGGGTCATCAAAAGCCAAAACATGGCTGGACAATATTAGGCCGGTGGAGTTGCAAAAACAGTCTTGCTCGGTCACCACATCAACATTCCATGCTTTTGCCCAGTCAAATACATACTGCTGGACCTGCTCTAAGAGAAAGAAAGATTTTGAATTGTAGCTAATGGTAGAACGAAAGTCTATAGACTGACTCCCATGTCAGCTTTGACTTGAGAATTACTACAAATCAAAAATATCTACTCCGTGAAATTTAATTGCCAGACCCTATTTCTATCTCCACAGCCAAGCGACTAACACTTCCTGAGTTATGTAGCATGACCAACATTTGAACCATACGTTAGAAACAATGTTGATCCTTCTCCTTAGCCTTCAGCCTCTAAAACACCTAGGCTTTATAGCGAAATCTCATGCCTGGAATAGGCTTTATAGCTTAATAATGATACTGCAAGCACTTCTGATCAAAAGCAGAACAGTTGATGGCACTGCCCGGTAGTTTCTGGTATGTGATAGTAGAGAATAATTGCAATTTGGAAAATGGGTTTTTAGCATACCATGGGAGGACCATCCGTTAGAAACAATGTTGATCATTCTCCTTAGCCTTCAGCCTCTAAACATCTAAGGCTTTATAGTGAAATCTCATGCCTGGGATAGGCTTTTTCTGATCAGAAGCAGAAGAGTTTATGGCACTGCCCACTGCCTGCCTTATCAGAAGCAGAATAATTGATGAGTGCCATCTGCTTGCCTTATTAGAAGCAGAAGAGTTGACGGCATATTCTGCTATGTGATAGTAGAGAATAATTGCAATTTGGAAAATGGGTTTTTAGCCTACCATAGGAGATGCTCTATTCAGTGTTCAATTCAAATTCAGTTAACATGTCTGTTAAGTGTTAACTTTAAATTCAATGAGCATATCGGTTCATATTATTTCCTTTAAATAGGATTGAAATGTCCTTAGTGGCTTAGTTGTTGACAATTAGTTTGAAAACCACAATTACCTTTTACATTTTTTGGAGAGAAAACACTAAAAGTTCGTCAGATTTCAAAGGTGATTGCATGTTTTGTTATATTAATTTTAATCTACCAAACAATTTTGTTTCTCAGGTTTGTTTATCAGTCTAAGATAACTATTGGATTGTCTTCTCTCTGTTCATATTCTGTCTTAACGTGTGTATTGACAATGACTTGTATCTACCTGTAGGTGCTTGCTTTTGCGATGTTGAAGAAATTTTAATCTAAATAATGAGTTCAGGGAAAGGCAAGCAAATGTTTGAAGAGTACGATTTCGATCTCAATGACAGTGACGCTGGAGCACCTAGACCCAATACCTCATCTGGGGTTAATAGTGAATCGAGCAGTGATGACTTGGATTATGACACTGAAACAAAAAGTTGGATGAAGAAATTCTTTGACGATTTTATGAAATCGACCACGTGGCACTGTCCTGCATGTAGAAATGGTAGGGGCAGTCTCATGTGTACAAAACCTTAGACTCGCTGATTCAACATGCTGAAAGTACACGACGGAGACGAAAGTTACATAAAAAATTTGCAAGCGGATTGGATTATAGGGTGAAGAACAAGGAATTACAGCACACTCGCGATGCCGAAAATGTGGTAATGGATCATTGGGTAGGTTTAAAACACTTAGAGAACCGTGGAAAAATTGACTCACCTCCAATGATCAAAGAGGTGATCAAATACGAAGAGAGCTGTGGCCAAATTATCTGGCCTCCAATGGTCTTAGTCAGGAATACTAATGTAATCGATGGCGGTACACAGGCGGCAATAGGTATGGGAGTTCCAGAGCTTTTTAAGTATTTTGGCGCTTATCTGTATCAGAAAGGAAGCCACTCGTAGGGCCCATTTGGACACCGTGGGATAAGTATTTTTGTCACACCCCTGATTTTACACACAAGAAAATCGATATAGAATCCCATAATTTCATATGCGTGAACGTTCAGTCATCAATACAAAATACCTAGAAACTTTTTCCCTTTTAACCCAAGTACATATTGATGCCCTAAACCCACTATCTCAATATTGACTCACTCCATAGAGGTATATATTACATAAGCTTACGAATTAAATTGTCAACAACAAAATAAAACATAAATGCTGCTCAGAGTTAACTATACAACGGAAGTCCTTATCAATGGTAAAGTCACAAAAATGGCTTCGTACCGTAAAGCTGCAAAGGTGCTACCTCAGCTTCAGCCCCGATTATCCTAACCTGCAGGATTAACCCCTACACCGTTTGAATAATGTACCTGGTTGCCACACAACAAACCTGATAAGCTTTTGCAAGCCCGTATGAGTAACTCAAAACACACATGCACAACTCACGCCAAAACGAGGAAAACAACTCACGCTTTGATTCCTTAAAACACGAAATAAAGGAGAATAACTCACACTTTAATTTCCTTTCAAATCAAAATATAGAAAACAACTCACTCCTTGGTTTCTATCAATTGTACCAAAATCGTACCATAGAAAACAACCCACACTTGAATTCTATCAGTAAAACATAGAAAACAACTCCTTGAATTCTATCAGTAAAACATTAAAAAACAACTCACACCTTGAATTCTATCAGTAAAACATAGAAAACAACTCACACCTTGAATTCTATCAGTAAAACATAGAAAACAACTCACACCTTGAATTCTATCAGTTGTACCATAAGCGTACCATAGAAAGCAACTCACACCTTGATTTCTATCAATAAAACATAGAAAACAACTCACACCTTGAATTCTATCAGTTGTACCATAAGCGTACCATAGAAAGCAACTCACACCTTGATTTCTATCAAATCGTTAATAAGGAAAACAACTCACACCTTGTCCCCTTAAAACCCATTAATAAGGAAGCAACTCACACCTTGTTCCCTAAAAATACGTAATGTCATGAGTTGTCAATAACCAATTCCCATTACCCCATGAATTACCTATATGGCAGAAAGATTAGAGCTCTAACTGAAAACGTAACCACTCGTTCGGCCAAAGATGTGATTACCTGATATTTTACCCAAGGTCATAGACCTTCAGTCCTCGGGCCTCACTGTCCCTTGGAGCAAAACATTAAAGGAATCGCACTGGACCCAAAATGTTACACAAATCTCAACGCTTTTGAAAACAATCAAAATCAATATTTCCATAATCATTGTTTTCGGAAAAAGCCATAACACAAAACAATAAAAAGCACCAATTCATGCATATTGTTTTCATACCCAAATCTCAACGCTTTTCTCAAATCTCAATGCTTTTCAAAACAAATCTAAATCAATCATTTCCACAAATCATTTGTTTTCCAAAAGCCACACCCCAAAACAATAAAAAGCATCATTTCATGCATATTGTTTTCATAAATCCACAACCCACCAAAACATATATATTTCACGTAAATATATATCTATATATAGTCATCCGCTCAGGAATGCCTACTAATACCAACTATAGTTTGCAGTTAATAAATAACTCTCAAAACAATAAGGGTATTCTGGTTCGTGAATGAACTTAGTGAGATTACTCACCTCGAAACTCCCGATGCGTCTTCAATACAGAACAAGGCAGCCAATCCACAAAATAGCCATCCAAGGAGAACTTCGCCAAGTACCTAAGGAAGTACAGCTCTGATTCAGCCAACGAATCACAAGGAATAACATTCGAAACTCTAAATCGAACCAAATTTCCCAAGGTGACACCAAATGAGAAGAAACCACATCCGAGACCACCCAATGTCTCTGGAATACTTATACGATCGATATGCCAAAACGACAAGTCGATCAGATAGTCGGATCCTCACGGATCAAAACATCGAACGGTCCGAAACTGTAAAAACCCTAACATGCTCATACGATCTCCAAAAATTACAAACAACATATCGAAATGCTCGTATCGACGAGTAGATCGAACTCAGGAACAGAAACTATCCCTGAGGTGGCCGAAACCACCAGAAAACACCACCACAGTGGCGGCGCTGCCGCCGGCCCAAAGTCGGAATTTGACAAAACTCTCAACACCAAAGTTTTTCATCTCAATTCCAATTTAAACTTTTATAACTACACCAAAGTCCAAATATGAACCAATCGATCGAATTTTACCTTAGAAGCCGACGGATCCGATGAACCCTAGTTTTGAATTCGCTCCAATTCGATCTCCACAGATGAAATCGATGCAAGCCACCTTGGGGGAAATGATCTATGTCCCTTGAAGTGCAGAATCCCTTTTGGAACCACCGCCAAAGGGGGTCGGAGCTGGGAGAATGCAGATCGGCGAATAGAGGCGATTCCGACCTCTACTCGGGTTTTTCTCGATGTTGTAGCACGAGCTACAGCTCGACCCACCTTCGATTGCTTCCACAGACGTGTAGAGGGCAGCAAGGCTAACACAACCCACCTTGGATTGAGTCCTATGGTGGCCGGAGGAGGAAGAACGAAGCCGGTGAAGTGGAAGGTGCGACGCGGCTCGGGAGAGAAGAGAAACAGAGCTGGGTTTCCCAAAATGGAAACCTGTCCTTTTCTGCAATTTCCAGAAAAATCCTCTATATATACCAAAGTGGAAACTTTTTCCGACGGCCATAACTTCTTCATACAAACTCCGATTTCCTCGTTCCACATGTCCACGAACTCGCATCAACGCGCTCTCTGACTTTCGTGAAGGAAGTTTTCTGAGAATCCCAACATATAAAAAGTCAACCTTTGGCAACCCCCCCAAAACCATATTCTTCAATTAATTATTCGCCCGAAACACTTCTGCTCCATCCACGAGCCACGAAACCGTCCAATAACCATAATTTAGATTCAGGAAAATCCTCGAAAAATAAATATGAATTTCCAGGGCATCACAATTTTAATTTTTGAAAGCTCAACAAAGGGTTATTTTGAGGCTAGCGTCTAGATAGCGATTTTTCAGAGCAAGGATTTGGAAGGGATACTTGGAATGAGCACGCTGTTAATGCTGGTAATCGACAGCTTTACGGTTACATGCCAAATCCAGAAGAGTTGGGTGAATTCAACAAGCATCACAAAAAGGGGTTGAAATACGAGATGAAGTCATACGAGGATATGGTCATGAGGCCACTGAGGAGGCTGATCAAGGAGCAGAATGAATAAAATCTGAATTTCTTTTATCTTAAGAACAATATTTTTAATTTTTGTTGGTCCATGAATGGTCTTTTTATTTGTAATATTTCCTGTGTGTCATGTTTTAATTTTGTTTTTGCTTGTTCACAACTGGTCTATCCATTACTTATATTTCTATACTAAAAGAGAGTCTGTCAATCGAAATAGAATAACAAAATTTCCAATTCACACAATAAAAGAATGACAAACCTCATCCAAGTCCCGCGCCTCTTTATGTCATAAAATAATGGTCGGTTAATCTTGCAATTGCAGCGCGAACTTGAAATTAAACTCCCGCCAATGGCTTCTGCCTTCTATTATTAACACGATTATTCATAGACAGAGAAGTTTCTTGAGAAGCAACCTATCCCTTAATGTATGGTCATAGCATTCATCATTTTTTTTTTTTTTACAAGAAACAATGCATTCATCTTAGGAATGCATCATAGTGTTTGTAAATGTAACCTTCTGTAAATGTAACCTTGCCTTTGCATCTATAGCATGGGTCTTGCAATAGTGGAACGATTTTCAATTTGATTGAAAATTTTATAGATCGGCCCCACTTACAGAAAATACAAGGAATAAAAAACAAAAAAAAGTGGAGCAGTATTCTCCACATTCTGTACAACAAGTGCCGACGTAGTTATCCACACACCCGCAAAGACATTTTTGGTATTATCAGTTTATCCACTTGCTTGGAGTCTTGTAGACATGGGAATTTGAAATGAATGCAGTTAGAATGATTCATTAGGAAGAGAGGATCAAGGATGCTATGTGGATAAACAAAAGCCTGTGATTTTGGAGAAATTAGGGTGGACTGGTAGTATATATTGGTTGATGGGTTATTGTTTGTGTATATTTTAGGGTATGGTTATTCTTTGTTAGCCTATAGGTACTTCTTGGCATATCTTTTTCTGTTCTTTTATCTCATACTACCTTCCTGCTCGTGCAAAGGTCTGATCTCGCACATGCGATTAACTTGTTTCTTTTAACTACTTTTGGTTTAAACACTTTCGGGTCCACAAATGTTCTACACAACATCCCTTTAGGTTAAACCATCAAGACTTTGTAATTAACTAGAAATGTTGCCCGCGCTTTGCCGCGGGTTTTGGAGCTGACACAATGTTATTTAAGGACTAAATTAAAAAGCATAGAAAATATAGTTAACATGATCATTATGTTAACTATTAAACATTCCATGTCCAAGTTGTAGCTTAATGCTAAGAAACCAAAATATTTATTAAGGGCGCCAAATTACATAGCTATCATAGATAAATTCTATTAGCTCATCTTAGATAAAGTCCTCAACAATGAAAGGGCTTTATCTCACATTGGCTTAGTATCATAAATAAATTTTATTAGCTTATCAGTAACCACTAAAGCTGTCTCAGCTAATTTGATGGCTTTGTGCAAATACCTCAAATGGCTATATTTTGGTTTCCTAGGTAGTCCTGGAATAAATAGGAAAAAGCATGTGTTAGGTAAGTAATAGACTTCATGAAAGATGATGTTTGGTTTATAAGCAATTTCCTTACTTTACACATTTAACATTAGGGAAATGTTTAACATTTAACATTAGGAAAATGTTAAATGTGTAAAGCAGGATTATGAGCCAAAATTTACAAAGAACCTAGTCAAAATGCTAATCCCCTATTTGCATACCATATTCATCTAGATGTGCATCATAGTCATGGCTAGTTGCAATAAAGTGACTGCCAGCATTCGGCCAAAATTCATTCCTCCATGGTACTATAACAAAATCAGAGTAAAAGATAGTTAAATCAGATAATTTTACCAACATCAGCAAAGATAAAATTA
>BDJD01002929.1:39282-51880 GCA_002564525.1 Rosa multiflora | reverse complement strand
AAGATGAGGAAAATGCTGCAAAGCGTCAGAAACCGGTGCAGTACAAACAGCAACATCCCCGCGGCATTCCAACACCTAGTCATCAGCAATCTGGACAAGCAGAAGCCCGAGAGCAACCTTACCGGCCCAGCTATCGTTCTCAGCCACCAGTTTCTGCATGGTCTCGCCACCGCTATGAGAGTAGGCAAGATGAGGAAAATGCTGCAAAGCGTCAGAAACCGGTGCAGTACAAACAGCAACATCCCCGCGGCATTCCAACACCTAGTCCTCAGCAATCTGGACAAGCAGAAGCCCGAGAGCAACCTTACCGGCCCAGCTATCGTTCTCAGCCACCAGTTGCTGCATGGTCTCGCCACCGCTATGAGAGTAGGCCTCCTCGGCCCCCTCCTCGGCCTTCTGATGGGGGGAGAAGATGTTATCAGAGTGATCGTTCTGCTTCAGGTCGGGACTCAAACATGAGGAGTGGAAGCCGCCATCTGCGTTACTAGCTATTAGAAGTGATGCTTTTACCTATTAACAATGAGTGGGTTTGGCCTGATATCTAGAGTTGCTATAGGTTTTACTTGGCATGACTTGAATTGTATATGTTTCCATCTGTAATTTACCCAAACTGTTCAAATGAAAATATTAAAACTTCCTTCCATGAATTACTAGTTGTTGTGATTCATCTATCTCGTCAGTTCTTGATTCTGTTATGTTTCTTATGGTTTTGTATTCTCTTTTCCGTTGATGGATTGCTATACTTTAAATAGGTGCCAACTTGATCATTTGGTTATTGATCAAGTGGAACTAAAAGAAAACCAAGAGGAATGAAATATGAGAGAAAAATGTAGTGATATATTATGGCTACACAAACTTGCCCTTTTCCACTCTAACCCTTTGGAGGCCTACCATCTATACAAACTTCATAGGCAACTAACATTAGCTAAACCTTTTTACAGCTATTTGGAAAATTTCATTATACCTGTTTGTCAGCGGTTCTGTTATGGCGGTTTTAGGCTCCTGTCCTTCAGTCATACCAGGGTTCATGGTGGAATCAACAGCCAGAGTCAAAGCAAGTAGAATCCTTATTGGAAAGTCTTAATTTAACTAACCATAATTAGTCTGTGTGGTTAATCTTTCAAAGGCAACTAGGGATATATAGCAAGTCAAATCCCATTTCCTGTCTTTAGAAAAGCTTGTAGTTTTCACTTTCATCCAGTATTCTTCTTGCCTGCTAAATTTCATGCTTTCATGTTGGTATAACAGCAGCTTATTGTATATGTTTTCATCTGTAATTTAATCAAACAGTTCACTTGAAAATCTGATACTTTGTTCCAAGAATTACCGCTTTTTGTGTTTCATGTGTCTGATGATTTTTTTTTCAGGTTTGGATTCTGTTATGAGTTATGACCTTTTGGTTTTGTATTCTTTCTTTCTGGTAATGGATTGCTATACATCAAAACAGGTGCCAACTTGATCACTTGGTTCCTGATCAAGTGAAACTAAATGCAAACCATTTCTTTCGAAAAAATTTATGGCTATGACTCAAACGCTTAGAAGGTCTACTCTATATAAATAGAGTTATTTAAACCTCAACAGTTCATAGGCAACTAACATTAACTAAACGTTTTTACAGCTAATTGGACAATTTCATTCTACTTGTTTGTCATCCGTTCTGTTATGGCAGTTTTAGTCTCCTGTCCTTCAGTCATGCTAGGGTGCAGGGTGGAATAATCACCAGCCAGAGTTGTCCTTATAAGAAGGTCTTTCACTAACCATAATAAATCTCTGTGGTTAATTCATATCTGGTATGATTTTATTTCAGAAAAAAGGAATGCATACACAGTATCTTTTATTGTGTTTCATACATGTTGCCTTTTGTTTACGTATTGTTTCATTTATCTAGTTGAATACTTCACTGACAAACAACTGAAGTTTGGATCCTACAATGGATGGTTTTGATATGAGTTTGTAACAAAATTTTGTTCCGACTGTAGTAAAATAACATCAATCAAGAGTGAAAAGTTTTCAAAATTCAGGTTGCATTATAGATCTTAGTGGCAAGGCAATACTTGAGATATATATCTAGTCTAATCCTATTTTCTGTCTTCGGAAAATGTTGAAGTTTTCACTTTCATCCTGTATAAATTCTTGCCTGCCTGCTAAATTTCATGCTTTCGTGTTGGTATAGCAGTAGTTTATTGCATACTGAACAGGAAAGCAGCAGAGGAAAGGTTGCTACTACCGGACTAAATCATGGATTCTTATGAACAATTGTTGTAACTTGTAAAAGGGATGCAAAACAAAGATCAAATACCATATTGATTTATTATGCCATTGATGGTCCTCATAATAAGAGTTTATAAAGGTTTTACCTCTGCTCGTTCATTTTAACGTCAACTTTATCATCTGTGATCCACTTTGATTGTACGTTATCAAGACCCTCCATGGGGACTTATGACTACTCGCAAGGAAAAGAGTAAAGCTCCAATGTTAGTACTATGAGATAGTCAAGTCGGTGAAATAAGACTATGATATGCTATCTCTTGTTCTAGTTTTGGCCTTGGTTTTTCCGATTTAGAAATTGCTATGTTTTTAGCTCCTGTCATCAACTCATTATCATGTAACAGCTAGTTTTATTTATTATTTTTTTTTTCGAATTATTTCCAAAAATGAACTAATTCAACTTTTTCCCTCGGTTTCTCAAAAGGTAAAGCAACACAATAATTAGTGTTCGAAGTGCAAGTGCTCTGGCTTTGCTCTGTTCGTCTACAGTCAATTTTAGTTTTCTGTGCTATTTTGATTGCTAGTCAGGTTTCCTGACTTTGTCGTGGTAGCAGAAGCAACCTCCTCTCTTGGTTTTCTCGACTTTTCCTCGCTAGAGCACGCTCAATATCTGGTTGAATTCCATCGAGGGATTCATGCACTTAGCTTCAACAGGCTGCAAAAGATAATTAAGTCAATTATAGAATGCATGACTAAATCTAATATATCAACAAGTATTTTGCAATATTCCTTGCATACACAAAATTATTTACTACGAACTAGATCTTAGACTCAATATTTGATGCCTATAAATTGGGGACAATTACAAAAAAAGAAAGAAGTACTAGTAGGCTAAATCAACTACAGGCTGCAAAAGATAATCAAGTCAATTATAGAATGCCTGTAGGCCCTGTACAATGACAACAAAATCTAATGAACAAGTCTTTGGCAATATTCTTTTGCATATATAAAATTCCGATGCACCAAAGAGTCAACTTATGAACAAGCTAGGCTCGAAAGAAATGTTATCCACATTATATCATATGCGCTTCATGCTTTCTATCTTCATCCTGGAATTGATTAAACCGTAAAGATTGCAGCGAAAAAATCAAATTGTTTAATAAGGTCCAACCACAACCACTCCTAAGCTTGATCAACATGCATATAATATAAAGAGTGCGCTATACCTTCTTGCTCGATATGCAAAGTTTCAGTAATGAAAGATTTATTTACAAATCTCATAGCCTATGGTACTGCATCTGTGATTTGTGTTGCTTTTATAATATTGTTTATTTGTATGTACGAAAACCATGGTGTTAGGATTGGGAACCACAAGAAGAATCAGCGATATGAAGCCAGACTTGCGGCCGAACAAGCTGCTTACAGAAGCAAATTGCCCAAACCATTAGATGTTGAAAGAGGTAGTAGTGGAACCAAGGATGGTGGGATGGTGATTTTGGCGGGAGCTGGCGCTGCTGTGGCCACTGCAGCTGTAGCAGGCAGTGGAGCTAGTACTAGTGATTTTAATGGTGGCAGCGGTGGATCTGGGGGTGATGGTGGTGGCTCTGGGGGTTGTGGAGGTGGTTGTGGGGGTTCTGGTGGAGATTGAAGTTATGGTTCTGGTTCTGTTGTGGTTATGGAGACTGTTGAAAGGTGATATTACATCATACAACTATTTCCTTTTCTTTCTACTTTGATGATATACGATTACATCTACCCTGTGCAATTCATTTGCAATATAATTACTACGTCCAATAACTCTTAGGTTTCATATGCTTTCACTATGTTTTGTTAAAAAATGGGGAATGTTTTCCTACATTAGAAAATGAAGTTTTTCACGAGAATTTACAAGGGTATATCGATATAAGGTTCAGATTACTTTATTATGTAGTTAGTAACTTTGTCAAATCTAACCACACAGCAGTCACAAGAATATGGCAAACAATATTTTGAAATACATTACTATCCAAAAATTCTAACAATCTACGAACACTATAGGTCACTGGGAACCCTGGGTTCCAACTCTCGTTTTAGGTATATGCAAATTAGTGCTATTATATCGATCAATCTCAATCAAATGCGACTTCATTAAGGAGATAGCTAGGGTTTGGTTCGTTCCCTTTTCCCACATGGATAACAAATATGCTTGTAGGCGAAAATACCTAAGACTACAACCAGCCAAAATATATATTTTCATTCAGTATAAAAAAAAAGAAAAAAGTTGCTCTTAGCTAGCTCTACAGGATAACAAATATGCTTGTAGGCGAAAATACCTAAGACTACAACCAGCCAAAATATATATTTTCATTCAGTATAAAAAAAAAAAAAAAAGTTACCTGCGCATTTCCATGGCAGTTCTGATGCAAGGAGGTTACCATGTTCCAGTCAGCTTCAGGTTTATGCCTACCGAAGAAGAGATACTTTGTTATTATCTTCGTCGCAAGATCAAAGAAGAAGGGTTGCCAGAAGTTGTTGTTCATAACTGCAATGTATATGGTGAGAAAGAACCATGGCATATATGGGAACCATACAAAGATCCATCAGATCAAGAAACAAAAGACCTCTATTTCTTTACTGATCAACCCAGGAAGAGTTCTCCAAAGGGATCGCTTACAGTCGGAAGAGTTGGCACCCGCACCTAGAGAGGCGGAAAGACTGAGAAGAAAGCGCATGCTTCTGGTTCTGGTAGTGTTATTGGGTCGAGAACAAGATTTGTATACACGAAGCATGGGTCGGTTCAAGATGGTCACTGCTGGCTCATGAACGAGTTGGAGCTCGATGAATCTTTACTGCACAGCAAAGATCAAGTGAAGGAGAAGAGATATGTTCTTTGTATTCTTAGAAAGATGGATAAAAACAATTGTCAAAGGAATAAAACAATTGCCTCTTCTATTTATTTGTTTTCTTGTTTACATGAAATCATTCCATACAGAACTTGCAATGGTAACCCTTTCCTTTGTACCAAAAGAAAAAAAAAATGGTAACCCTTTCCAAATGCGATTTTCATCTTTCAATTGCCTTAATGCTCCACTAAAATAAGCAAAGGCAGAGCTTGATCTGACGCCCCTGATCGTTAAAATATTGATCGATGGCAAAGACCTCTGCAATTTACTGATGCAGAAAACAATTCAAAGAATGATCACCTTTGGACGATCCAGCTAGCTGTCCTATTTCCATTGTTATGATCCAGAGTATCACTTCAATATCTTGGAAGTCCTGATGGGATTGATCTCCTGCAAGAAATAAATGAACCTTGTCCTTCAATGTGACCCAGCTGCAGCCTGGACTCTTCCTTATCCCTTTTGAATTCTTGGTCATCCTCACTTGCTCTCCATCCTTCACTTTCCCTAAAGTAGAATATATATTGGATAAAACCACATAAGGGGTTGCATTATCAGGCTCCAATTTGATCAGGTGCTGAGTTGCAAGCTCTGCAAGATCAAGACGTAAATGAGCCCTGCTAGCACCAAGAAGAGCTCCCCAAACCCCAGCATGGGGCTCAAACGGCATTGAATGAATCAACTCGACAGCTTCATCTAGCAAGCCAGATCGTCCAAGGAGATCAACCATGCAAGCATAGTGATCCAGTCCTGGTTCTATGTGGTGCAATGATTGCATCGAATTAAAAAACTGCCGTCCTTCTTTAACTAGTCCCACATGGACACAAGCTGAAAGAACACCCAGAAATGTGATTTGGTTTGGCTCGCAACCTACATTCTGCATGCTCCAAAACAAGTTCAGGGCTTCTTCCCCAAAACCATTTTGGGCAAACCCAGTAATCATGGAGTTGAATGAAACAGTATTGGGTGAAAAGATACTTGTGAAGATCCGATTGGCATCAATGACATTCCCACACTTCGAATACATTGAGACCAGAGCATTTCGAACAGATAAATTATTTTCCATATTCACCTTCAGTGAAAAAGAATGGATCTGCATCCCCTCATTTAGAGCGGCCAAACTGGCTGAAGCACTGAGCACACTGCTCAAAGTAAGTGGATTAGGCCTGGTTGTTTTCCGAAGCATCTTGATAAACCAATGGAGAGCCTCCTCATATTCCTCATTATTTACAAAACCTGAAACTAGAGCAGTCCAAGCAACATCATCCTTCTCAGGCATCAACAAAAACAATTGGATGGCTTTCCTAGTCATGCCCTTGCTTGAGAATCCTGATATCATGGTCGTCCATGAAACTACATCCTTTTCAGGCATCATCTCAAACAGTTTAAAAGCTACTTCAACTTCGGCACATTGAACATAACCTGCGATTAAGGAATTCCAGGAAACTATATTTGTCTTGCTCATCATACGTATTATCTTAGTAGCTTCATCTACAAAACCAAACCTACAATACATAATGATAATAGAATTTCCTAAAAAGACATCATAATCAAATCCCATTCGGGAAACTAACCCGTGCATCTGAATCCCTTCTCCACATCTAGCAAAAGCACCACAAGCGTCAAACATTATGCTCATGGTAGTGGAATTGACCTCCACTATCCCCTCCCTTCTCATATCCGAAAACAATTCAAAACCCCTTTCGAACATTCCCTTCTTCATGTACCCATCAATCATTGCCGTCCAAGTAACCACAGTCCTCTCCAGCATCACATCAAACAAATTTCTAGCATCATCAATCCTTCCCAGTTTGCAATACCCATCAACCATGCAACTCTCAGAAACCACATTTCTCTCTGACATTCCCTCGAAAACTCTAACCGCCTCTTCGATTCTTCCCGCCTTCAAATACCCATTCATCAACGCATTTGAACAAACCGGTTCCCGCCACTGACCTGGCATCTCACAGTAAAGCCTCTCAGCCTCGTCGAACATCCACGCCTTTGCGAAACCAGTGATCATCACACTATAAGACACCACATTACGCCCAGGCATCGTACAAAACAACCCAAAAGCTTCATCTACATTACCTTTGCTCCGAATATAACCCGTGATCATCGCATTATATGATGCTACGTTTCGTTGGGGCATTTCATCGAACACCTTGCGTGCCAAGCTAGTCTGGCCATTCTCTGCATATGCAGTAAGCATGGCAGTCCAGGTGATAGTGTCCTTAGTTGGCATACGATTGAAAATCGACTCTGCTTGTTTGAGATCACCATTTCTTCCACTTTTAGTGATTTGGGAGTTGCAGTAAACAAGAAAGCTGCTAGCTTTTCTGCTTTGAAAGTCATAGTATGCTTGAGTAGACAAATATGAGCAGCGAGCCTTATAACGTGGGAAGCTATAGTTGAGGATGTGTTTATGGAAAAGGTTGGTTGTAGTTTGGAGTTTTGTTGGCATCTTAGACTAGAGAGTAGAGACTTCTCATCTCTCAAGACTTGTGTTGGAAGATCTGATGAAATTTGATAATAGGCCATATGGAAGCACATTCAGGTTCATGAGATTGGGCCGGGCTGACAATTCTGACCCAAACCCATAACAAAGCTGGATAGGAATTTTTTTTTTTTTTTAAATTTATATATTCGGATGTCTGAACTGAGTAACGTAAAAAAAAAATTCATACTTCAGAAGTTTGAATCTTAAAATTAATTTGATACTAGCTACACTTTCAACTCAAAAGTTTACCATTAGCAGGACTGTTTTCTTCTTCTTCTTGCAGTACTGTTTCTGAACCATGCGCAATGCCCAAGCTCATGCAAGCATTTTCTTTCTCTTTGTTTATTTATTTATTTTGGTACAAATCTCTTTGTTTATTTTTCTAACAGAAACACCCCTTTTATCATTTACGATATTAGATCTATTATCTTATCAGACCAAACGGCAAGAAAGACAAAGTGAGTGGTCAATTAGGAATTCCCAAATCTAGTTTGATTGAGATTATTGTGAAATTATAAAGATTTTTTAAGCAATTATTTTATTAGAATCGATTTCGTTTGAATGTTCATTTCAGTTAAAGAGATAAATCTCTCAATCGTTGAGAAATTTAGAAGCTGAATCCTTCCAATTGCACATCTTAGGCTCTTGCATCCTTCATTATTATTGCCAATTAGGCCGCATTTGGTTCGAGGAAATGAAAGAAAAGGAAATCAATTCCTTGCTCTTTCCATAGGCATGGGAAATTGCAATTCCCAGCAATTTTCCTTTCCAGTGTTTGGAAAGACTAGGAATATGGTCACAATACACATTTTAGTTTCCATTGCATGGGTAGTGCAAAAATCATATAAACAATAAGTACAATTGGTAATATGATTTTGAGCAGGGACAATTTAGTTATATAATTTTGCAAGTGGGTGGGGTCGTGAGGGGAACCAGTTTCCTCCTTTTTTTTCATTTCCTTTGGGAATCATTTTCTCTTCCTTGGCCATCCCAAACACAGAAAAACACAGGAAATGAAAGACTTTCATTTCCCAATACCCAGATTCCGCGAAACAAACACAGCCTTAGAGTGGCTGTTCTTCGGGTCTTGGCCATTGACTCATGGAGGAATTGGCACACAGTTTAGGGTAACTATGTTTTGATTATTGTATTTGATATATCTTGATAGAAATTGAGTTTGATGATATGATTATATACATGCTGCCTAGCGAATGTAAATTATTCTTAATCATTCATTATGAACTCAATCTTTTATGGAGTATGATTTTGCATACTGTTTGTTACTGAAAGTCATTAATAATAGTTTTTTTTTTTTTTTTTCCGTTATATTCATAATTATGATACAAATTATAGAAGGTGAGGAACGCGCCCCACACGCACAGAAGAAAAGGAAAAACCCGGATTTGTTCGTTTCTCTCCCGGCCGAGCGCTACCGGTGATCCTGCCGTTGCTTTCCGGCCCGGGAGGGGATGTCGTTGCTGGTTAGTGGTGGGTCTTCAAGGCAGAGACGCTATCCAGGGGAGGACGGTGGGCTCTTGACCTCGGGTTGGGCAGATCTCTCGATCTGTCCCTCTTGGATCAGGGGCAACGTCGGTTGTGGAGATGCAGCAAATTGCTTCTGGCCGGCGGTGAGAGATGGCATCATCGACGAAGCGATCTAGGTTATGGTGGATGGGGGTAACTCGAGGAAGAAGGGATCCTGGTTGGGATCTGTTTCTGTTGTGATTCTGGATCTGGTTGCGTTGTCAATTGGGTGTAGAATCTGTATGCATATTGGCAAGTTGGAGCGGCGGTATCAGGAAGCGGCGAGGCTGCGGGGTGGTGTTGACGGTGCTTATCGACGGCGGGATTGGTTTTCTGCATTGGTTGATTACTGCTCGGGGAAATGGGTGTTGGGGCGAGCCTCTGTTTTTGGGCCTTGCTGGTGTGGCTTGGCTTTCATTTGTTTTGGTTTTAGTTGTGTTTTAATTAGGATTTTCTGTTTGGTTTGGTCAGGTTTAATAAGTCCCTACTCTTCTGAGCTAGGGTTGGTCTCCTACTCTGTTGATATAGGAGTTGGTTAGGTGTTCGGCCATGTAAATGGTGTCATTCCTGCTCTTTTTCGCTTGTTTTCTCAACTCTGGTTTACTTTTGTTGTCAATTTGCTGGTATGCGATTATTTACAAGTGGTCTAGTACCTTTGGACACGGTGTTGAAGAGGACGCTGCCTTCTTAGTGGTTAATTATAAGGTTTTACTGGACTTTTGCTAGTCCCTTAGCAAAATCAAAACAAAAGACTCAACCAAATTAAACAATTCACTACCAGACTCTACACAAATGACACACAAAGACTATATTGCCCTTTAACATTTGTCTCATAAATCCTGATTCTCATGGCATTAAAATTAGCACTTAATCAAGAATCAATATTTAGATATTCGAGAGTTAATTGAAGCATATAATCCACATATAAATAAGTAGGACTTGGTTGTAACAATGGTGATGGGTGGAGCTCAGCATGTTTCAGACAAGTATGATTCATATCCTCACAAGGTATATCCACTCTTTCTTCTCTCAAATTTATGGCAATGCTTAAAAGCTTATAATCACTCAAATTATATGTGAGAGAAAATATTTTGAGGCATTCAAATAGCTCACATATATAAGAAACGAAAAGCACTTTGTGAATATAATTTTTCAAGATCTCATGAAAGATATCAACTACTTGCACGGATGAACCCAAGCCATATGTTCAACTCTTATAACTCATCTCCACAGATCAAAGGCTGTCCCATTTTAAGGATCAAAAAGGACTTTAAAGGGTTGAAATGGGGCTAAGGTTCAAGGTTTTAAGAAACAAAGGTTAAGGAATGTCAAAGTATCCTAAAAACCTAGTAGAGCTCATGCTGATGTAGAGAGACTTCTAGAAATCCACCAAAGCAAACGTCACACCCATTGAGGCAAAATAAAAGGCCTAATATATTCATGTTGGGCCCAAACTTCCCTCTAAACTTCCATTGAACTCTCGTGATCTGGACAAAGACCAAATTTTTAAATAGTGGGCCTTCAATTCAAAACAATCTCCAAATTCACCAAGTATGGGGGACTAAAATCCATATGCATATATATTTTTTTCTTTCTTTTTCTTTTCTAGCCGTACACATATTTTTTTTCTTTCATTTCTTTTTCACGGCTTCCACATTTTTTTCTTATGGACAAGTCTACCCCCACACTTGAACTTTCACCTCTTTTAAATCTTCATCTTTACCACCCTCATCTAGTAAGTCTCAAAAGATAGCTCTACTAAATTTTTAGAATAAAGGGTAGGATTGTAACTATACTAAGGTTTAGGTTAAGGATTTTTAGGGTGATGAAAGAAAATGCTTAATGTAGGCTCAAAGGGGTTTATCTAAAGGAGTCCCATGACGGGCACAATTATGGACACAGGTTAATTTGTCTATGGTGGTGATTCCTATGGTGCCTCTATCCTTTCCAGAATCAGGGACATGTATTGATAAAAGTCTCAACAAGCAGAAGAGTGAATTCTAGCATTCTCTAGTCCATCAAACTTAATCTATGACAAGCAATCAATCAAATGAAAAATAATGAGATTATCAAAACATCGCCAAGAAATTAAGAATATATTGCATTTATCACTCCAAGAAAAAGGGACATGACTCAAATATCTCACATGGACTTTTATGAATCAAAACTCATCTTAACATGCTCATATTCTGTACCAAGGTTACGAATCCATATCCACTACACATACATATGCTTTACATATATCTCAATTAACCAAGGAATATCATTTAACATCATCTCAATATTGTGATCCTCTTTTAGCCATAATTTCAGAGATATTGAATCATCCTAGACAGTTAAGGGCATCCTAAGACTCAAAGCTAAAACAAAAGACTAAGACTGACGCCAAAAAGGTTTGGGACTAGGGTTATTTCCTTTCTCCTTTCGGTAACTCTTTTAGAACATGACCAGGTAAAGAGGGGACCGATTTTGGCGGAGCTCAGCTCACTTGATTGACAGGGGACGAGACCCTTTGTCAGCACTTCTCGGATCCAAACTAGACCTTAGACATCACATCCCATCAGATGCGCCTACTTTGAAGAAAATATTTCCCCCAAAAATCATTTTGACTCAATAAATAAAAGCAACAAATTTTTTTTAAATTTTTGACATTTTTCAATTTTTTTGTATTTTCAATATATATGTCTGAAGACAAAAGTATAAATCCCTTCCCCCACGCTTAAATATTGCATTGTCCTCAATGTAATCAATCATAAGCATGCAATGGAACAATTAAGCATATAGGAATGGAATTTATGAAAATAAATCTGAAAACAAAGGAGCAAAAATGAAAATAAAAGACACAAGTACAATTCAACCTAAACAAGTGAAGGGATAGAAATGTCAAACTCTCGTTGATGGCTCCTCCACAGCTTCGGTTGAAATGGGTTGCCTCCCATGCAGCGCTTAATATTTATAGTCCTTCAGCCTGGACTCTTCTCCTTGTTCACACAAATTTTTTTTTGTTTTGTTTTGTTTTTTTTTTTTTACACACTTACAACAATTAAGTATTTAACGAAATTCAAAACAACCTAAGTATATTAATCTAAGCGAAACACATACAATTTACAACATGCTTAATCTAAGTGAAAATAATACAATTTACAACATGCTTAAAAAAAAAATTCTACAAATTGCACAACAATTATAAAATACATGCTTAATTTGGTAACACTCATAAAACTTAAACTAAATCACAATTATAGTTTGGCCTAACATAAATTGCAATTTGTCACCATTCCATAAGTGCAATGCAAAAATTTAGCATGCATTCTATATAAACAACAAAATTAATGACACTTTAAGCGTTAGAGATTTTAACAATCCCCGGCAACGGCGCCAAAAATTGATGCGGCTAAAATAGCCTCACAATTTAACCCTGCAAAATGTAGTTGTTAGTATAGGATAAGCAGGGATCGTTCAGTCCGGGGATTGTAGGGTACACCTA
>BDJD01002929.1:0-19172 GCA_002564525.1 Rosa multiflora | reverse complement strand
AAAGAAAGAAAGAAAATAGAACCTTTTAGCAATTTCCTCTTCTGTGGGTGTACCAGAACATGACCCGGAATGGAAAGAGAAAGACTTTGTTTCTGAACATCTAGTTAGTCCACTCAAAGTATGGACTAAAACAAGCGCTCGAAAGAACTTGATTGATAAAGTTAGCTAACCCTTACGGCATGAAAAAATCTACCATGATATTATTTTGTAGTCTTGATTGAATGAGGGAACCACTTTCTTTGGAATCGGTTAGCTTATCTTGTGAAAATTGATATTTTCATCAAAGGGAACTACACCCCCTAGCCTATTAAGCTGGGCCCTTCCCCATCAGGCCCTACCATCGGGGCATAAGCGCCCTCTTGCTACCGAAAAAGTAGGTATAAGGGGAATCCTTTCCCTTTGGGGTCAGTAGATGCTCTAACAAGAGGTCTTTCAGAATTTGAAACACACCACACTAAGAGACACGAAAGCGTAGGTAATGCCAGTTGGTGAAGCGGCGTTAAGCATCCCAAGTGGTACGAAAAGAGAGGTATTCTCTTTTTTTCATCAAGATTGGGTTGGTGTTCATTGTACCTTAGTACAAGATCGTAAAGAAAGCAGTGTCTATTTTACGCTTTGCGACCTACGTACCATGGACCCATAGAGTGGATAAAGATTATAGGGCGGTCAAGGTGACCTTATTAAAGATAACATTTGGGACATAAAAGCCTATGGTAATCTGGTCCTTGTAACTTGATCATGAGCTAATTTGTTATTGTTGCACCCACGAAGTATGGAAAGTGCCAAACATTGAGAACTACCTGGGAAGGAGTTAGGAACTTGTTCATTAGATTCCAGAGGAACTACTTCGTTAGGATTGGGGAATTGCTGCAATTCTTCCTGAATAGTCTGGATTCAATAGTAAACTTTCCCCTATTGACGTAGCTTACTTTACCCGCGATAAAGGCATGCTTTCACTCTGCCTCGTTAAAAAGACCAAAACTGTAAAAGAGATTGGCCTGTCGCTGATGATAATACCTAAGATATTTCTAGTTAGAGGTAAAAGAGCCCAAGATGAGCATCCACCAGATAAGTGTATAGTTCGTTGTGATCCTCAAGGGGCTCTTAGGCTCCTCTCGATCTTATTCGTATTTGGGAAAGGGGAAGGAGTCTAAATCAATGGACATTAATGAACCATCATTGATGGACATTACACATGACACGAGCAATTATGATTTGAAGTCAATCCAGAGGGATCTATTATGACATAGCCACGAGGTGCTTAATGGACCCTTTTAATCTTGCCTCATGTTGTTATTACTACTACTACGCCTAAGTAGTTTGACAACCTAAAGGAAATAGGGCTCAAAGAGTCAATGGACCTTGAGGTTATGAAAGAAAGATAACCCACTTCCCCTTGCAAATCGGGAAGTTGCCTCCGAGATCTATTACTACTCATCTCACCAAGATAGAAACCATGGGACTCTTATGTATATGACATTCTTACGAATTTGTTAGAGAAGGGGGCTTTACTTACTCAACCATTAGGGAGAGGGATAAACTCATCCATTGTGTAATTTCATACTGATGTTTAAAGAGAGCAGTAGCTTTTATCATTGGGCTTTCTGGATCAACAGATTAAGGTGCGGATGTTGACCTTTTCTTCTATTTGGATTTTTTATGCTCCCAATGTTTCGGGGAATCTTGACTATTTGATGGAGATAACCCCAACTCCGAGAAGAATTCCCTTAAATTTAATAAGGGATCGATCTGACCATTAAAGGAGAGAAAGTGAGACACGCCGGGCAATGCCTTACCAGCGTTTGACCTCAAAAGAAGATTTTTCGAGCTCTGCCTCTCTGCCTCAAGCTTTGTAGCTCAGTCTTGCTGAATCTGGGTATTCTCATCTAAGAAAGATGTACAGTTCTCGAGAGCGCAATTGTGAAGGACCAATGACGAGCCATATAGAGGATACGAGAAGCTATGCTTTGTCTTTAAAGGTAACGAGATGAGCTCTCCTCTTGATCAACCGTAATTTGAAGGTAAAACGAGGGGATGGGAACTTTATTGGTACACCAGAGGTGCGGCCTTCCAGGTCCTCTCAATGCTCTAACGCCAGTCCATTAATTTATATATATTTTTTTTATCAGACAAATAACTCAGATGCTACAACCAGTCTTTCGTGAGTCGAACTCATAACCTCCCACTTACGAAGGGGAGACTATGCCATTAGACCAAATGGTACTAGACATATATTTTTTAATTACACATTTTTTTATAGGCATTTAGTAAAAAAAAAATTATTAAAACATATAATTAATATACCGGGGCTTGGAATTCTGACAAAGACCAAGAAGTACGACACAAAGAAAGCGCAAACAGATTTCGTATTCAATTATGCACGATTTACTGATGGCGAAGAGAGCCAGCTTGGCAGGGAAGGAATGGGATATCATCAAGGATGACTTCTTTGTTGGCGAAACGAAGGGTCCCCGAATACACTTGAATCTGCTTTTAGCATTAAATGATCCTTTATTGGTTTGGTTAATCTTGGTTTACTGTGGAAGTTGTTCAACATGGCCGAGGATCTTGCTCTGGGACTCATACAACCTAGACTAAGAAATATTGACATTAAGGTCTGGGAAAGAAGAAACGAGACCAAGTAATCGTTTGGAGAACTTAAAAAAAGACAAAAGAGGACGATGTCGAGGCATGTGCGAGAAGCTCTATTTCAAAGCTTAGGTGGTCAACCGTCGAAATGAGACTACTAAGCCACTCACGGCTCTTAGCATGTTGTTTTCTGTTGCTCCAGTAAGAAGTTCATGATGTGCCCTTGCATCTTATTCCCTCCCCCCCCCCCCCCCCCCCCCAAAAAAAAAAAAAAGGGGGGGAGAAAGATGCCCCTTCCCATTGGACACTGCTAACAAAATGGAAAAGGAAAAAAAATTTCACCAATGAATGATGATCCGAAATTGCATGAGCAATAGGTCTTACATGTAAAGGATCCTATACCCATGCCTCAAAATTTCCTTGCCAAGCTACTGTAGAGGCCGAGGTTTCCAAGCCCCTATCTCCGCCACCGCCCCGGTCAGAAATTCCGGAACTGGTGTTGAGGATTGATAGCATTCATCAGTTGATTTAAAATTCACTTTTCTTTTCTAATCGAGTGTGGGTCCCTTGAGTCGTGGAATCCCTTTTTTCTTGATTTAGGGAAATAGGCGCCAATCCTATGAAAATCCGTTTAAGTTAAAAGCACCGGTTTTCTTCAACCTTTAACCCGCTAACTCCGTACTTTGATGACATCCTAATGTTTAGTTTGAGTCCAAAATTGAACTTAGAGCCCTTGAGGCACTGAGCATAGTAAAGTGGAGCAGTGAAGAGAAAAGAGTATGTGCTTAGTGCAACGCCTTATAGAACAATGAAGTAATGTATCTATACGCCAAAAAAGAAACTTGTTCATTTATGTTACCTGTTGTGGACCTTCAATGTTTCACCTTTCATAGCTCTGGGGACTGGTACTTAAATTGACTCAGCAACTGGAAGATTAATTCGTATCTGACTTTTGATCTTTTGGATCAAGAACTAGTTTTGGTATTGCTATCGCACATGACTTTGGAAAGCTGGGTGGTTATCCATAGCACTTTATTTTAAATGCTGTGTGGTGGCCCTCATGCTAGTATAGGAGGTTCGCGAGAGTGAGAACCCTTTCTTTTAGAACTATAGAGTACAAGAGTACAAAAGCTGAAGTAAAAAAAGTATGTATATATATATATATATATATTATATAAAGATTTTACCCAGAGCGAGGCCTCGCTCTGAAATTATTAAAGTGTGAGGTTGGAGTTTAGAGTCACTTTTCGGTCGCATATCCACATCTCGACCGTTCAGTTTTTAGGTATTAATGTATAGATTATGTCTGCAAAATTCCATCTTAATTGATAGTTGTTAAGGCATTCATAGCTGCCTTAAAACTAGTACGGTTCAGGTTTGACAAACTCAATTTGTCCATTGGTTTAAGCGAGTTAGATACCTTAAAGATCATCAATTTGGATGAAATTTTGCAGAGATGATCTATATATTAGTACCTAAAAACCGAACGGTCGAGATGTGGATATACGACCGAAAAAGTGACACTAAACTCCAATCTCGCACTTTAATTTCAAAGCGAGGCCTCGCTCTGGATAGAGACTGTGTGTGTGTGTGTGTGTGTGTGTGTGTGTGTGTGTGTGTATCACGAACCCTATCACCTACCACAATTATAACCCAGTTTAGAGCTAATCCGACCTTCGGATGAGTGAAGAGTTCGTTTCTTCCCGAAGAGAGGGTATTCATTAAAGTAGTAATCATCAAAGGAAAAGTCTTTCGGTCCAAGAAAGCAAGCTAAGTCACTTATGGCTTTCTAAAGGCCCAGGCCCAGGGTTTACACATCTGAGACAGAAAAAAATGTTTCATGCAAGAACAAGTGGGTCATAGAACTACTAGTAACCAGTCCACTTTGACTCATAAAGATGTATATGGATCAGCTTCCACTAGTAACTCTTTCCGTTGCGTCGAGGGATGATAGGCGTTCTATTTGCTCGTAGTTCGCATTTGATACCAGATAAAGCAAATCTTGGTTTTCGTTTTCCTTGTGATGGACCCAGAAGGGGGGGGGGGGACATGCCAAGTATCCTTTGACAACCATTCTCTCCCATGAAACTCCTCCTTTAACTATGATTGATCTGACTATTTTCTACAGTTTGGAAGAGATTTTGAGAAAAGGTTTAAGTACCAATGTATCCTATATGTACTCTAGTTCATTCAAAGTGGCAAAATAGAGCAAAGAGGCTAGCTTTAAGATGTTTTTTTTTTATCCTTGGAGAAGTGGAAGAAGCGGGGCAGAGGAATTGGTCAACTCATTAGGCTCATAACCTGATGAAGACTACAGGTTCGAATCCTGTCCTGAGGGGGGGGGGGGCAAATATAGGCAAGGCAATTGTCTTCTAGTTGCGCCTTGTAGATACCTTTCACTATACATGGATAGTTTGCTACCTCACCAAGCATAAACAAGACCCTCATGGGATCCAACAGCTACTTGCATCTTGTAGCCCTATGTTCAAGCTACGCTACGGTATCCGGAAGTGGCAATACGTCGTCGGGAAGCCACCTTCCCGACCTTGCCAAGTTGCCCTCACAACATAGATTTTCTATACTAGAATAGTGGTATTTGAGTCTCACATCGGAAACCATGCAAAGGAGAGTGACTTCCTTCCTTATAAAAGGGATCACTCCTCCCACTTAGAAATCTATCCCATTACATACTTTGTAATTCCCTTTGGGCCGCAAGGGCCAAACACACATAGTATAATATTCAAGTGGACATAGTCTCCCGCTAAGGCGGAGACGAACCACTATACTTCTCGTGTGTCTCTCTCTCTCTCTCTCTCTCTAAAGCTAACTAGAAACCCCTCGGATCTCTAACGTTAACATTGGCGCTAGAAGCACTCAGCCTTCCTTGCCTTGTATTCTCAATCAAGCCTTACATCCGCCGCAACCCATCCTAGCGGTAAAAAAAAAACCAAACAATTCTTGCATCAAGTTCAACTTGGGCTCAGTGCTCGCAAAAATCCAAGTCAAGATGAGGTTAACTGTTAAGTCACAAATTACTTCTGCAATTGTGCCCCAAAATTATGAAAATTGATTTGTCTTTAATGATATTTTACCCTTTTTAATCCATTTCTATTTATTTGTAGGAAACCTTGCATTGAAAATAAAATGACTATTTGAGGCTTGAAATGCGGATATTTGAAGCTAGGGGAAGAAAACACGGAGATTGGAAGAAAATTGCAAATCGACTTTTCCGGCAAATTTTTCCAGCGAGACGCCACTCATGGAGGGTCTTTTCTCCAGCAAAGGAGCACCATCGCTGTGAAAATATCCCATCACTTGAAATTCAAATATCTCCCTACACCTTGTCCTTTTGTCACCTTGCCAATTTAGGACCATTTGGGGGACAATGGTGTAAGAGCATCTCTTGCACACTTTGGGACCAAGGAGGACACACATAGCTGATCAAAGGGAGGCCAAAGAGAAATTATTCAGCATTCTTGACTCCATTCAATCATCTTCATCCTATCCAAGATCCATTTTCTCTCTAGAGAAGAGACCACCATTTTCACCACTAAAACCACCATCTCCACCTCTAAAACCTCCATTTTCCTCCACTACAACCTCCATTTCCTCCACAGACTTATCCGGTAATTGAATTTGTCTCTAGGTAGTTAGCTCTAGACTTATCCGGTTAGAGTTAATAAAATGAAAGGGGTTTAAGCCTTAGTAGTCCTATCCGGATGCTAAGAGGGTAGTTGGACAATTAGCTTTGCATCATTCATATTCAATTGCTTTAATGCTTGCAAGGGAGGCAAAAGGTGAAACCCGATGCCCTAACTCCCATCCATTTGATAACAACTTGTTTTGTTTAGGTTAGTTTATATTACTTGCTTTCATTGTTTCAATTTGAATATAACCCAATCTCAAAATCAAAATCAAATCTCTACACACCATCTTGCACATACTCACCATGAACTTTGGTTCACTTGTGAGCCTTTGTTTGTGATTGTACATTTGCATATTCTTCTAGTTTTTCCTTAGGTTTTCCCTAGTTAGGAAAGGATTTACCAATCCTCGTGGGTTCGACATCCTTACTTAATCCCCTATTCTATAACTTGTACCTCTTGCACTTGAGGGTGGCTTTAATGCTAACATCAACGCCAACTCAATAAAAGCCAATGCTGACCTACTAAAAAAAACAAAAAACTTTGGGTGCCAATTTACTCTGGACACCCACAAGTCTCCTTTGGGCACTCTTTTTGCCATTAACGCTAGCGGCGTCCAAAAAAAAGTGGTGTGTTGCTCTAGCGCCACCGCCAACACAACCAAGCGGTTCTGTCACCGCTAATCACAAGCTCATCCATGACAAGTTCAATCTATCTTCTCTGGGAAACCTTGAGTTCAGCGTTGACCTTGGTCAACGTTAAAGCCACGCACCCAAGAAGAACCACGTCGGCGGCAGCCCCATAGTGATCGAGCCTCCGCTCAAACATGACAGCCTCGTCAACATCAGCACCAGGCTTCAATTGTCCTGATAGCTCCTGACGGCCTTGAGCTCCTGCTCAACCCATGATGAGTCCTGTCATCGTTAATAGCAAACGATCAACAGCTTCCACCAAGAGTTCATCCGCCAGGAATCGTCTTCTCCGCCAGCGACCCCTAGAGCTAGAGTTCAAAATGCCAACAACAAGGCTCCGCTAAGCTCCATTAGCGGCAACTCCCTTCCGCTAAGCTCCATCAGCGACACTTTCTTCTGCTCAGAGATGCCGGGATCGCTCTGTTTGCCGGCGACCCGCGAACCAGATCGCTCGACCCGAAACGTGGTACGATCGCGAACCAGATCGGTGACTCCAGCGATCCCATATTGACTCAGCGGTCCCATCTTCTGCATTAGCTCTGGTGCGCTTGTTTCTAGACTTCGTCCATTGCTAGACTTCTGCAACAAATTGGTTGGGTTGTTCATCTTCTTCTCCTTTTTTCTGAAGAAGATAATGACTATTCTGATAAGAAAAAAATGATAATATCTAAAAGATTTTTAACTAATTCCTTATAACTTCTAATATTTAATTTTACTTGTTTACCCTTTTAAATTTATGTAGTTTTCATAGTATATGTATAAGGGATATTTATGTAAAAAAGTTATGTTTCCAAATAAGCAATTAGAAATATGCATAGGAATCCTGATTTTTATTTATAGTGTGGTATCTATTCATTATTTTTTTATAATTATATTTATCATATGTAATTTATTTTTAATTAAAAATTTTAGTTAATATATATTAGCGTACAGCGTTTCATAGAGACTGGCGTACCGCGTACCCGTACTGTGTACCCGTTCCACAACGACCCGCGATCCAGGTAACACTGCTTCTGCTAAGCTCCATCGGCGGCAACTCTCTTCTGACAAGATTCTCCACTGACAATCATCACCGCTAGGTTGCACCCGCTAGTCTTCACCTGCCAAGCAACAACAACTAAGGTGCACTACCAAGCGCCAGCGGCAACGTCAATAGAGCTATCAAATTGACCAAGCACCCAACCTCTCGGTATCGGCACCTGCTAAAAACAAAAAACAAAAAACAAAAAACAAAAAAACAAAAAAAAAGTAGAAGAAAGAAGACAATTTGCTCTGGACACCCAACAGCTACGTTGGACACCGGTCAGCATCTACTTCTCTTCTCCTGGCTCAAAGCGAAACGCTAGACAATCAATGTTGCTCCTGGCAGTAAACTTCTACGAGTAAAAGTTAAGTCTTCACACTCCTGCATTTCATCAGTCATCAGTATTCATATGCCCATATATGTTTGGTGATTCTTCTATAGCTGCTGCATATAATCCGATCCTATATACATCGATTTGTCTTCGAATGTCGCATACATATAGATTCGAGTCTTTACCGCCGAAGCATACTAGCATAATATCTCTGTTTCTCTTACGAAGAGAAACACATGGCTGCTACTAGTTTATCAGCTGAAAATGTTCATATTATAATCCAACCCTTCACCACGTAAGAGCTGCACTGCTCACCACGTATGGGTCTTCGAGTATTACTACTATGCATATATGTCTTCTTTCTAATATGCAGGCTTATCACATATATAGAGGTGTCCATATGTTATCAATATTAAACTAAACCACCACCAAGTGGTGCACATAAGTTTAATTGTTTATGCCCAATCTTCACCTTGTACAGTTCACTCGCATACATCTTCATATTGTAATCTTGGTTGAGGCAAATTAAAATATACAGCTTACACACATAACATGCCCTTGATTAGTGGCTTTATTTCAAAAGCCTATAGATATGTATATGTTATGCTTGAATTTCATTGTCGTACACTTACTTGGGCTCTATATCTCACTGCACGTGAGTGCACATTTTGCTATTCAAGATGACAATGAATTGCTTCAAACCCAATCTGGTCATTCTAAGACCAATAATTATATGCGTAATACTAGTGCAATCATGCATCATTCTATGTATATCCTCCAATACTCGCACACCTTGTTTCACTAGAAATGCTCTCTAAGGTATCATCATGACCTACTTGAAATTTATATTCAAAGCATGCAGTCAAACATGTCATTTTGTCATCGGCTACTACAATACTATACTGCTCATACATTCTGCTCAAATTGAAACATATATTACTTTGTTAATTTTATCAAAGTACATATACAAGACATTAGTGTTGATTTTACAAATCCACATATTAATCATCTATTTTGTTTCAAGGAAATTTAACTATTTCTACCAAGCATTCCATTACTTGCAAATGATACCTCAACTACGAGTTGATGTACATTATCGGAGCACTTTATCCGCCAAAGCAATGGAGCATCACGCTTGGAAAACTCCAACATGATTTGGGTACTTATATCAATTCCAACTCCAACTCGCTCCAAATCGGCATAAGATAAGTAACTATATATTATCTTTTACGCTCTTGCAATTAGAGCCATTGCCATGCTTTTACTACTTTTAAAGCATGCCTATAACATTTTGTAGATTTGGCAACACTTCCTAGTCCTCACAAGCTAGCTATGCCATGCCTCACATATTGATCTCAGTGATCTCTAAGCATGTTTCAATGCAAAAATATTATTAGCAACTTTACTATAAGTACATGCAATACACATATGCCATGCTTCTATTTTAATGGCAACTCAATTAAATAAACATGTGACATGCATCTAAGAAGCTTGTGACACTTACGACTTAATTAAACATGCTCGGATAAACGACTTGCTCGGGTTGCGACTTGCTTGGGTATCAAGTATGGCCACGACTTGCGCTTGGGCCATGCCCTGCATGCTCGCACAACGCCTACACACTCAACTACACCCAACTTTCTCAACTACACCCAACTTGCTTGATCATGTCCAACATGATTTACTTAAGCCCCAACTTCACAAACGCTTCATACTATGTCACCGGGACTACTCCCACAATTTTATTTGGACACCCATTACACTTGCCACTATCTATTGTGAATGTTATATGGCCATAAGATCCACATATACAAATACCAATATTTTACATTTTCATACACATTAATGGAATATTGAATTCTTCTACCATTTGTCGCTTGCAATAAATCGAATACGAGCGGTAACCAATACAACAAAGCATTCTACATATTCGGTTTTTTTGTCTCATTGTGCAGGTTAAACAAGTCCCTCCTTGCTTAAGGAGTTCAGGGACTTGTAGGGCTAGACGCCTCTCGGATATTGTTTATGCTTGATGACTTCATATAACTCCCCAATCAAGAAGATCCTCTTACTCGGGGACTTCGGGGACTTGTAGATACCTCTCACTATACATGGATAGTTTGCTATCTCACCAAGCATAAACAACACCCTCATGGGATCCAACCGCTACTTGCATCTTGTAACCCTATGTTCAAGCTACGTTACGGTATCCGGAAGAGGCAAAAACGTTGCCTTGCCAAGTTTCCCTCACAACATAGCTTTTCTATGCTAGAATAGTGGTATTTGAGTCCCACATCGGAAACCATGTAAAGGAGAGTGACTTCCTTCTTTATAAAAGGGATCACTCCTCCCACTTAGAAATTCATCCCATTACATACTTTGTAATCCCCTTTGGGCCGCAAGGCCCAAACTCACATAGTACAATATTCAAGTGGACGTAGTCTCCCGCGGCGGAGACGAATCACTATACTTCTCGTGTGTGTGTGTGTCTCTCTCTCTCTAAAGCTAACTAGAGACCCCTCGAATATCTAATGTTAACACGCCTCTAACCTTACTACGCTAGCCCGCCGTGTACAGTGCACGCAAGAGTTGCTGCCCACTTTGCACTAACACCACGCCCTTGGTATAAACATTTTTCGAGGCCCACCCTTTCTTTGAACCTTGTCAATGATCGAACTTAAAGATATGAACTGAGTGTCGTTTGATGAGTAACCGAGAACAAAGGAGAGGGATATTCTGAATTCAGAGATTGATGCCACTGCAATGAAGTCCATTGCAGGTTTTGAAGTCTTAAAATTCACAAGTTGATCCGCATAGATGGAAAAAATATCCTTAGCGCAGTTTGTTTCCTCCCTTTTAGTCTTACATAATTCTTAGTCTTACTTCACTATCGAGAAACAAAAGAAAACTTCCATCTCCAAGTTTAACTCAGACCTAGCTCGCTTCTTTTTGGGTGTGAACCGGTTTTTCTGAAAAAGTAGAAACGATATGACTTATGATACCGAATCCAGGCAGAATGAGAATATACACCTCTAGATGACCAAAAAACCAAAAGAGATGTTATCCTCTCCTGTGGTACGTAGGTCTTCTCACATGAAAAACCCTATGGAAGGGTTTCCTATAACTCGTGCTAGTGAACAAGAAAAGAAGATTTAGATTACTAATGATAGATGGAGACACCGAAGGTGATAGAACATGTTCGGGAAGTATGTCAACCATAGACTTGTCACTTTATTTAAAACACATGGCATCATCCATCATACCTCTTGTCCCCACTTTCCATAACAAAATGGTGTGGTAACCGGCCACATCGGCCCGGTAACCTTCGTCATCATCGGTTCCCGCAACAAAGCCTTTATATATATATATATATATATTTATATATATTTCTGAAGATCAATTCGTCACTAAAGTCGCCTCTAATGGTAATTGATCTCAACCATAAACATAAGCCCTTCTTTTTTATTGAAGGACAAACTCTCATTTCTATAATATATCTATAATTATAGTAATATGGCTTTTGTTGATGCCTCAGTGTGACTTCATGACTAGAAGTCAAGCCCTGGGGTGGCCTTTCACCCACATAATGTTCTTAGCCACGAGCAACAGGGTAAAAAGCAGGAGTAGTAGAATCCTATTAACGTACCAGTTCGAGAGCCAGCCGCATAAAGTTAATATAAAGCAAGTATAGATGTTCCTTGCTTCTTCATTCCTCGCTGGAAAGCTCTGTTGTCTTCTAATCACTTCCATTCATGTACACTAGTACCATCCTTCAAGACCCCCTTTTGGAAAATGCATTGGCTTTCACTCAAGTTCGAGGATCCATTAAAGAAAAACAAAAAATGCACGTTACAAGCGACATAAATACTTGAGGAAGGAGAACTTTTTTGATGCTAAGAAAAGGATTCTTGTACCACAGCTTGGAAAGGAGTATTAGATTCAAGAACTCTAAGAGTGAGACATTGTATTGTGTCTATCTAGTAGTTGGATAGAAACGCTCAACTGTGGCACAATTAGTTCAAATTCTTTCAGAAGCAAGGGATGCCAAAGGCAGGGCTAGTGACTGGAGTGAAGTCATAATAAGGTAGCTGTACGGGGTTCATCGTCCTCCTTATTCGAGTTCTACTAAATTTGTAATGTCCGGTATCTCAATTTACCCGTTTACTAGTCATTTGGACAGTAAACGACAACTATTTTCACTTTTTACTTTGTTTCGATACTTTTAGTGGCCCTAAAAGTTGACTTTTTGTTCGGGTCAGTTTTTGGGAAAATTTCCTTCAAGAAAGTTGTAGTGGATGTTAAACCAAGCGCGTGCATATGTGGTACTTAAAAATCAGAGTTCGTATGCGAAAGTTATGGGTAAAATACGGAAGTTACTATTCATGACAATTTGGGTATATATATGGAAAGTTACCACAATAGGTTTCCATTTCCAGAAACCCACAATAACTCTTTCTCTCTCCTCTACCCCGATCTCTTTCTCTCTCTCATTTTCGTCGGCTTCTTCTTCTTCCCTTCAATTCATGGTCGTCCGGCCACCAACCGGTGTGCAACTGGCCATTGTAGAAGCACCTCTTCCTCCTCTATACACTAGTGACCGTGGGTTACGGCGATTTGGCCGGAAAACCCCAATTCGAAGCAAAAACCCTCACTATAGCAGTTCGGTGTTTCCGGCCAATTTCTCCAATTCCCGCCATCTCCAGCCACCAAACCAAGTCCAATAGGAGCGCCTCAGGCCATTTGTCATTCCCCTCAAGTTTCATGCATCAATTTGCAGTGTAGGGGGGGGGGGGAATCAAGCAAAAACCCGATTCTAGGGTTTTGAAATTTCTGGAAAATTTTCACCGGCTGATTTCGAGCATTTCAAGATAAAATTGGAATTTGTTGTAGTTGAGATAAATGTTGGGCTTGATGACTAGGGGTTGCTACCAAAATTTGGTGGCCATCGTTGGTGGTGGCCGGTGGCCCGCGAACCCCCTGCGCCGCCACTTTTGGTGACGCGCGGAGGCGTGTAGGGCAGTTTTTTAATTTCGATTTTTTTGCTAGTTAAATTCTATATTTGTTTTAGGGGTTGAATATGTGATTTTGATAAATTTTGGAGAAGTTTGATATTGATTGTGAATTTCCGAAGTTTGGAGTTTCGGATGTCGATTTGTGGGAATCCGACCTTCGGATTTCCCCAGTATCCGATATGGAATACTTTAATCGACTGATTGATATTAGTGGTGAAGTTTGGCTTCAATCCGGAAAGAAATAGAGATGTTGGTTTACCAGGGGTTTTCGGGTTTCGTTTTAGAATCGTATTTATTTGTCTAATTGTTGTTTACAGAATCTAATTGTGTACAGGATGAGGTACTGACTCATCGCTCGATGATCGCTCGACGAGGATCCTTTCTCTTGGGTACCACGTTAGCCGTATACTGTGAGTAGACTTTTGTTTTAAACAATGATGCATGCGGGTATTTTCTCGAATTATTGATTTAAGTATTTACCATTATATTATAACTTGAGCATATATTGAGTTTGGAAATTGACTTCGGGTTATTTCGTGATTTTCACTTTCAATGATGATTTTCGGAGTTTGATTATGATTCATTACGGTTACAATTGTGGAAGTGAATTTTGTATTACTATTTTGTGTGATTTTGAGTTCCGATGATTTATCTCTGATTTATAATTATTATTTTCGACTTATGTTTTGTTGACGGATTTATGACTATTCTTTTGACATGTGGGACACGTCGTGATTTATTTGTTTATCTTTAGATTTTTTGAGTACTGTTGGGAATCGTACTAGTGATGTTATTTGCGGAATTTGGCGAAGTTTTATGGATTTATAGATTTACTGTTTTTGAATGATTTTCTTCACCATGGGTCGATTTATTTAGTTCTCCTCCTCACGTGGGTGTAGTCAAGCATTATTAATACTCCTCCCTGCTTACTATGTGTTTGTGGGTGAGTTTAAGTATAGAGCTTGGGAGGCTCCCTTCATTGTATGGTGATATTTTCTTCCCTACATATATCCTTCTATTACTTGACTAGTGGGACTAGTCCAATCTTGTTTAACCAGCGGGGCTGGTCTTATTTTCTTGAGCTGAATATCAATCAATTTGTTTTCCTTAATTGTTGTATGCATCATGTTTTTAAAGAAATAAACGTGGGAAAGTATAAACTCCTTTTCCTTTACAATTACTTATTTTGGTCCACTTACACTAACGTTTTTATGTACTTTCCCCCTAGGCTCTTCTGTTTCTTTTGCCCAATCTGCATATTAGCTGGATCGGCATAGTGGGATTCAAGGCATAGCATCTGCTGCTGTTGTTTTCATATTGTAGGTTTAATCGTTGAACCTAGCTACTTGTATTATGAATTCTTTTTCTCTTTTAGATTGTTCTGATAACCTGTGGGACAAATGTTGTAAAGTTTGGGAGTTACACTTGTGTATTTGGATTATGTTGTATTGTTCGGATTTCAGTTGTAAATTGTGGAGTTGTTGTGATTGGGGAGTAGGGCGGCTCCAAAGGAATATAGATGATTTATTAGAAATGTGAATGTGTTTTTACAGATTTTGGGTAGTCCATTTTAGGGGTGACTCTGCCGAATTTTTGGTAGAGTTATTCCTAAAGTGGGCCCCACAGGACTACATTGGATTTCAGGGTGAAATTCGGGGCGGGTCTTTTCAAAATCAATGATGGAATACGCCCACACGTGTTCAACAATGAAAATTGTAAGGAGTGTTGTATGAGGCTTGTCAAGTTGTCAGCTTGGTTATTGGCTAAACTCAGCCAGCTCTATCAAGAACAAAGAGTGTGGATACACTTTATATGGAACGTTTGTTTGTTTATGTGGAGTGGATGTAAATTGAAAGAAAAATATGTATGAGTTTTTCTAACACCACTCAAGCACCCCTAGCGCCATCGATGCTTCAAAGCCCAGATAGTGATATGGCGGTGTGGTTTAGGCACCGTCACAGGAAAACCACCAAACCCAACCGTAGACAAAGTTGGAGCCACTGAAGTAGGGACACTTAGCTTGAAAATGATTGAAAGCCTAGGGTTGGGGGTTGTGGAAACCCTAGCCAGAGCCCATTCTAGATTATGACATGCCAGTGTCATTACTTTTTGTGTTTTCACTGCTAAGAGGGGTCCTGGTATGGAGCCAGAACCATCGTCACATGGTCGAAACCCCACGGACTGCCACGAAGGATACGATTGTGGTATTGTGCTTGTATCAGCATGAAAAGAAACCTGCCATCGTGCTCCTGGACTATGAACATTCCATTCAAAACCCAAGCTCGCCGGAACATAACTAAGAATAATTTTGTTGAAAGCCCTAACAGTAAGAAGTTTCCCGACGGGGTACGTACGACTATGTCTACCACAGTCTTGTATCCTTAAAGGAGCGGAGATCAACAAGGGTTTTTCCATCAACTAAAAACCAACGATGCCGCCAGCCGCACTACCTTATCAACCACAAATTCCATTGCTTTGCAAGGAAAGGAGAACGGAATATTTTTGAAACTAGGGTTTCTTTGATCTCGCTAAGCACGGCTAGGGTTTTTTTATGAAGAAAAACTTTCCTCCCCATTTACAAATGGATCGGTTCTTAACATTTGAATGGCTGTTTAAAAAAAAAAAATTGTACTTATTAGAATAGAATTATTCTTCTATTTTTATATCTCTCATTGGCAAACCTAGTAGAGAAAAAATCAAAAAATAGTCTCTATTGGTCAAGATCTGAGAGTAGCCATACTGATCATTAAAAAAAAAAAGCTCCTAACTTTCTATAAGTCTATTTCATCAAACTAGGGTTTCTTTGATCTCGCTAAGCACGGCTAGGGTTTTTTTATGAAGAAAAACTTTCCTCCCCATTTACAAATGGATCGGTTCTTAACATTTGAATGGCTGTTTAAAAAAAAAAAATTGTACTTATTAGAATAGAATTATTCTTCTATTTTTATATCTCTCATTGGCAAACCTAGTAGAGAAAAAAATCAAAAAATAGTCTCTATTGGTCAAGATCTGAGAGTAGCCATACTGGTCATTAAAAAAAAAAAGCTCCTAACTTTCTATTAGTCTATTTCATATATACAATTTAATGACTAAATTATGTAATGAAATTTTATATCTTGGAGATTAATTAATTGAATTCTATTATAATTACTAGCTAACCAAATTATTGGTGGCAAAAAATAGAACTATTGGTCATCACGTCATCATCTCCCCAAAGAGATCCTTTGCATTATTTTTAAGAAGTATGTACGAGTATGGGGGGCATATTAGTCGGTTGGTCTAAGTATAAAGAAAAACACCCAATTATATAGTAGCTTCATGCATTAGCATATTGTCTAATGTCTATATATACTTAAAAAAGTAAGGTGCTTGCTTTGCTTAGAATGAATTCCAACTTGTCACATGTACCAAGTAGATGGAATCCATAGAGTTGTTAAAAGTTGGTCCATCAATTTTCTTGGTGGACATAACCCACATGGTGTGGGATCATTCACCCTCCATTAATTGCTTTAAGGATTAGACACTTACTTGAGATCTCAATCTAAATACCACCAAACATGTTGTGGTGGCACCATGTGCATCAAAGCAAGAGTTGGATGGAAGGAGAACTAGCTAGCTATGGGTATCGATCAATCAAACCCTATTCATTGTTTTTGTTTATGCCAAACGCTAACCCAACATCAACATGATAAAGATGTTATATGTTCAATATCATAGAGATATCAACACCCCACCTAAAAGATTCATCATCTTATTGGTACTTATCTAACATCAATTGTATATCCTAGTGTCATCAATTATTTTATGAGCAATTTGAACTTACATGAGCCACTCGATCATTAAAACACCAAAGCAAGATATAAAAAATATCAGTACTTATCTAATAATATTGTCAAAGAATGTATCCCCTCATGTAAGCATCAAGGATGGTGCATGCAACTCATATAGAGCTGACCACCCTTACTTTAATATTGTTGTTATTTGGTATTGGATCAAAAACTATTGAGAGATACGTGTCAACGTGTGTTGTGTCTTTAGGTTCTTCTGCCGTAGACGCACCAATTAATCTTCGTGCATGCATTAGCACCACCGATCTTCCTTGTTTTGAAAGGTGGAAAGGCTATGGGGCTGGACAATGGGACATTTCTTTAATGATACAAATTTGAAGCTGGTCTAGTAACATTTTCAATAATTAATTCCAGCATTGAGTTTTTGGTTGAATTGATTTACACTTGATGGTGAATTTAATGACCCTCCGTATATTCAATATTCGGCAAAACAATATCGTCGAATCTTCTTATATGACGATGCTGGTTGTTTCCTCAATAGCAGTGGATTAGGATAGCGTAGGGATTGAAGAGAAGGTCTGAAAAACAATAATTTCTTTTTATTATTCCAACCATTTATTCAATAATTTTAGGGTTTTTTTTTTTAAGAGAACGGAATCATGTTCCATTAAATAACAACGTCACTGCGTCAAGCTTGAGAGTTTCAAGAAACCACTCATAATACAAGTTCAAGCACAATACAGAGTTACAGACTGTCAGAGCAGCCAAAGAACTCATAACCAACAAACTACAAAACCTAAAGGAACTGTAAGGAAAAAAAAAACAGGTGAGCAAAGCTCGCTTATTTGAAAAAAAAAACAAAAAACATACGCCTACACAACCTTAGATCAAAGCTCTGTCTTGGAAACTTTTGACGCTTAAGACCTACATGGTGTACATCGCAGCAACCAACACAGAACCCACTTCAAGCTAAGATAGTGTAGGACAAAGCCACTCCTCAACAACCCATCCCAAGCCCAATCCAAAAGGAGGAGGAAAAGTAGGTGGGCTAGCCCAGCTAGGTTGCACTGCTGCAACCCAGGCAGGTTGAGGCCCAAGGCCCAACACCCAAAGCCCAAACCTACCCACTTCTCTCCAACCCGCAGATCAGCCTAGCACTGGCCATCGAGAAACAGCCGTCCACCTATCACTCCGGCGGCCAGCCTCGCTCCTCCACCATCGTCGTTCGAAAAAGAAGCCCCCGACCCCGACCTGCCTTAGCAAGCAGACGCCGCCTCCCTTTTCCGATGCAACCTGAACCCCTCAACTACAAGCTCACCGCCTCAAATCACCCGGAAGGCCGCCGCAATCGGACGCCGCCCGCCCCAAACAGACGCCGCCTCCCTCTGATTCTGATCCTCAACACCCGGACGCCGCTCAGATCAAAGCAACAATCCGTCGTAGCTGAATGGTGGATCAATTCCAGAAAACGATCAGAGAAGCCTCCGACCAGAAAAGCCTCCGATCGAAAAAACTCTCACCGCACTCCATGATCGTTGTCGAGAACCAGCCCCGCACTGCTGCCGTACCTCGTCACTCCCACGGTCGTCGCCTTGCCTGAGGGAAGAGTGTCGTCGCCACTCCACGAAACTTAGGTTTCGTCCGTCGAGGCCGCTCTGCAAAAACGAAAGGAAGCCTAATTATTTTAGGTTTATTTGTAAAGATGATTCTTGCAAAATGTTTACCAAATCCAACTTTACTTGGCAATACAGTCTATGCACCAAACCGTTTTGATGGATTTTTAATATTTCAAGAATGATTCTTGCTTAAGGACTTAAAAGAGAAAATTATTCCGAAACTTGAATTGCATTAAAAAAAAAAGAGTCTTACTCTATACATTTGTTAAGTTCAACCAAATGTCCATAAAATTAAAACAGTAGATATGCAAATTACCGAATTATCAAATTGAACTACACACCGACAAGAAGAAATGTGGTCATCAATAGCCCTAACACGTACCAAATGCCACATATATATATACTTGTTAATTTGATGCTCATGTGCACATGATTGACTGGTCCATAATGGGAGATCACCCTCGAGATGTGCCTAT